>JADDOH010018158.1:0-14149 GCA_016648135.1 Agrypnia vestita
ACTTTAAGCTACCGAATTGAGCTTTATTACGACTTTTGTGACTTTTAAGCACACACTTTATGCTTTAAGCTACTAGATGAAAACTTAAGTCGAACTTAGAACTTCGGAAGTATATTTACATGAAAGCTAATATTATTTTTTTTTTTTGTTAAGAATTTATATTTTCAAAATTGGCCAGTCGTGATCTATCTAGTGGTTAGGAAAATTCCCCCTCCGTTGTGTCCGTAGCTATCCAAAATTATTTTGATATGTGGTGAGATTCGTATTCTTATTAACGCGACTAGACTAATATAGATCGAATTCTTACCTAACTATGGAAATAACAAACGCACGTAACTAATCCGTACTCGTCCTTCTAGAAACCGCTCTAGAATTCTACAGTTTCGCCTATATGAGAGATAGCCGATATCGTCCACGTCCGGAGTCGGCCTAAAAGCCAATTATATGCGGCGTAGCCGAGGAATAAACGCTAGTAGCAAAACTCCCTTACATTGTACCGCCATAACTATAATACCACCGGGGTTAAAATACTGAAATATAAAACAATACAATCGTTGCCAAGTTAACGGCATACGCTAAAGCTTCCGCCCGCCTTGATTATCAACATTTCATAATAGCAGCTTAGAACAGTGTCAGCACAACCACATGCGGCACCCATTTATGACAGATTTACAAGATATAATAGCATACGTTATATTCAAAAACACAAGTAAGAAACCTACCGATAGCGCGTCCCACGTTGTCCGATCTGCTCAATCTGTTCATAGTACATAGTGGGGGAAGACAAACATATTTATAACAACTAAGACGCATCCAGAGGCTCAGGGCAAGCTTTGTCTGACATTATCACAGCCCGAGATTCTAAGGGAATGGAAGATACAGTTTTGTAAGTGAAATTTAAGATGTGTCTAACCACTTCTGTTCAAACGCGGATTCTAGATGCCCCCCCCCCCCGGGTAGGGGGGAGGGGGATGCGGCCCCAGAGCATCGCCGCATCCGGTGGCTAACTCCTGTTATATGACATGACCTCCCACACTAAGCTGCAGACCAAAACCAACCCGAGACTCTGTTGCCTCTGCTGGGATCCATTCAGCGTCCTCGTCCTCCTGGCGACAAACATATCAGGAAGAAATCCCGCGTCTGATATTAAGGTTTGTATATTGTCCCGCGGGGCAGTCAAATTGACTGGTGTATAATGATGAGGATCCCACGTCGCGGCTACATGGGCCGGATTATTATTATGTTTACTGCTGATTAAAGGGCTGAATGAACTAACTGGGTGGCTGGAAAAGACTCATCCCTGAGTGCGTCAGACAGAGCCATGTTAGCATCGCCAATTATAGTTGATGTGATTGATCCCACGGTGTAGTCTAATTGACTAGAGATATTAAAGAGATAGTATAGATGTGGATGATCCTACGGTGTAGTCTAATTGACTAGAGATATTAAAGAGATAGTATAGATGTGGATGATCCCACGGTGTAGTCTAATTGACTAGAGATATTAAAGAGATAGTATTCCAGAGTGAATGTTATGGTTAATTGTGTGGTTCCTGATATGTATGTCCTGTGCCAGAGGAGAAGGGCTCCGAAAGGCTCCTGGTATACAGCAGTATAGTAAAGATGATTAATGATGTGTCAGGGTGAGATGTCAACTGGCATTCCCGATTCAGGATACTCGTTCAAATAAATCAGCTTCTATTCAAGATATAACCATGGAGATCTGGATTCGATGACACCGAGGACGACCAAGCATCGAGATTCTTCCCACCAGTGTGTTACGGGTGAGTTCTCGACGCCGAGCTATAGGAAACAGCCGCATATTCTTGAGCCGTAGCCTCTCTATTATAAGGATGGTATGCGTTAAGCTGCCCATGTTGTACGCCCACCTGGCGTGTCACGACACTTTGATCGCCACGATGCGAAGAAACCCCGATCTCCCTCCTTTCATAATCAATTCTGTCAGTCACGACAATCAAATTGGTGATGGGTGGTGAAACTATTTTAGTACAGTATAAATTAGAATGTACATGATGGAGAAATAGCTGTCACTCCTGCATTCAGAACATAGAGGTTTGAAATCAATAGCCCCGCGACGATCAATCGCTGAGATGCTTCCCACCAGCGTGTTACGGGTGAGTTCTCGACGCCGAGCTATAGGAAACAACCGCATATTATTGAGCCGTAGCCTCTCTATTATAAGGATGGTATGCGTTAAGTTGCCCATGTGGTACGCCCACCTGGCGTGTCACAACGTATCGATCGTCACAGCGTCAATGAATTCCGACCTCCCTCCTTCCATTAGCAAATCTTACAATATTAAGATTCTTTTCATTAGTTATTTTAAATATTTTTAAGTTTTGCATACAAGCACCACGTTCAACAGATGACAAGAAGAATAGTAATAGTAAAAAGCTATTACTATTATTACTTAGCTTACAGAAGTTGAAGTTCTCTGCAAACTGTCCATATCCTCTAGTAACGCCTTCAAATGATGTTCTCCTTGTATGTGTTTTCCAATAACAGCTTTCCAGTCATGTATTTAAAGTAACGTCATCCTTGTGTGTGTGTGTACTACAATATCTGCCTTCCAGTTAATGATTCCCAAAAATGTGTTTTCCTTGTATATATATTCCAATATCAGCGCCTGTAAAACTGTATTAGATCCTAGAAACAAAAAGACTATTCCCCCTACGCCGAGTACATGCAGAACATAAACCCCTTCAATCCAGTTCATCCACGGTTATGCAGAAAGGCGAAAGAATAGTAATAGTAAAAGGTCCTTAACTGACAGAAGTTGAAGTTCTCTGCAAACTGTCCACATCCTCTAGTGGCGCCTGTGTTTTCCAATAACAACTTTCCAGTCATGTATTTAACATAACGTCCTCCTTGTGTGTGTGTGTGTACTACAATATCTGCCATCCAGTTAATGATTCCCAAAAAGTGTTTTCCTTGTATATATATATTTCAATATCAGCGCCTGTAAAACTGTATTAGATCCTAGAAACAAGAAGACTATTCCCTCTACGCCGAGCACATACAAAACATAAACCCCTTCAATCTAGTTCATCCACGGTTATGCAAAAAGGCGAAAGAATAGTAATAGTAAAAGGTCCTTAACTGACAGAAGTTGAAGTTCTCTGCAAACTGCCCATATCCTCTAGTGGTGCCTGTGTTTTCCAATAACAACTTTCCAGTCATGTATTTAACATTACGTCCTCCTTGTGTGTATGTGTGCTTCAATATCTGTCATCCAGTTAATGATTCCCAAAATAGTGTTTTCCTTGTATATATATTTCAATATCAGCACCTGTAAAACTGTATAGGATCCTAGAAACAAAAGGACTACTCCCTCTACGCCGAGCACATACAGGACATAAACCCCTTCGAACTAGTTCATCTACGCCGTACAGTGATATCACATGCAGACATAAACAATATAATTACAAGTATGCTTGCGTCCCGCCGACTGGACGCCTGTGTTTTCCAATAACAACTTTCCAGTCATGTATTTAACATAACGTCCTCCTTGTGTGTATGTGTGCTTCAATATTTGTCATCCAGTTAGTGATTCCCAAAATAGTGTTTTCCTTGCATATATATTTCAATATCAGCACCTGTAAACTTGTGTAGGTTCCTAGAAACAAAAGACCATTCCCTCTACGCCGAGCACATGCAGGACATAAACCCCTTCAAACTAGTTCATCTACGCCGTATAGTGATATCACAAGCAGACATAAACAATATAATTACAAGTATGCTTGCGTCCTCCCCCACCTTGGTGGAAATATTCGCATTCGTATTCACCGAATAGTAGGCGTGACATTCGTATTCGTGAAAGTAGTATTCGTTGCATCAAGGTTATTATATTTACAAGTATGTTCAAGTTCCCCCACCTTGGTGGAAATATTCGCATTCGTATTCACCGAATAGTAGGCCTGACATTCGTATTCGTGAAAGTAGTATTCGTTGCATCACTCTCAATAATAAAATCATATAGATAAATAATTACGGTAACTCATAAAAATATGATATTACTTATATTAAACGAATAAAACAAAACAATCTGTCATATAAGTAAATAACGCGATTACGGAAGACCAAAGGTTAACTACCCCTGAACAAACCCTTCCCCCTAAATACGTACGTCTGACAATCACTATAAAATGAAACCATGTATTATTAAAAAGGCGTAGCAATATATCGAAAGATAATTATTATTACAGTCATGTTTGAGTTCGCTAGATGGCGGTAGTATAACAATTTTTATTCATACGCCAGGCCGACCTGTAAATAATTTTGAGACAAGAATTTCTCTCTTATATTCGAAGCAAAATAAATTTTAGCGCAAACCATATTGCACAAACGTTAAAAATTCGACACCGTAAACATCCTCCGCAATTTTATCAAGTAAAACGCTATTATAAATAACCAATAATATTTTAATTCTATTCACTTACATACCGCCAGAACCTTCCGTCCGGGACGAACACAAAACGCGATTGTACCTTTCAAAGTGCCACCTCTTATGCTAAAGATTCCGCCCGCCTTGCACCAATACTAAAACCCCGCTAGAAACAATAAATGCGATTAAATCTAAACAGATACAATATATACTACTCAAAATACGTCTTTATAGGAGCAGTGTTTAAAACGATTGCCTAGTGGCACGCAATATAACCATCTAACGCATCTAACAATCTATATATTTATGTCACAATAAAATAAGTATAAAATCCAGGTGCATTTTAAAATATATTATTTGGAGGAAATTTCTCGTACGATTTGAACTCATATCACTCTCACAATCGTGATATCAAAAACACATAATTACCCCGATCTCAATTATTCCCAAAATAATACAGCCCGATAGTAAAAATAATTAACCGTAATAGAAAATATAAATGTGATCCCCAGCTGAAGACCGTATTGCACGCTACCCACGTAATACAACAATTATTATACTTCTACTAGGCAAATCATATAGAAATCTGTGTATTCAGTCGGCAGTACAGATAATACAAAAATTCCTTTGCATATTTGAAAATTACATAAGTATTATGGAAGAACGCCCGCTGGACTATCACAGCCGCAAAATCACGAATTATCATATTTTAAATCTGATGCGCGCATAGTTATACAAAGTTCCAAATATAACACACATAAAAGGCAATAGAAATAAATAATATTGGAAATGCTTATCTGTTCACTGTTCCAAATCTCCTTTGAATTATTATCAAACTCCGGCTTTTTCCTCGGTCCAATTGAATTATCTTCCTTATTTCGGACTCTCTTCGACAAGGCCTCGGCCGACCTCCAGGCTGAAAACTCTAGTGCCGCTCTTCAATTTGTATCGCTAAAATTAGTCCCTATCTCCCGCCATTTTTGATTCCAACTTGCGTGTAAAAGTCAAAGTCTCACATCTCAGGACACGTTACATTGGCCAGATCCGCTGCTAACGGCCGCGTCTTGTGATTTGTCCGATTCAGTTAAAATAAAGGTAAAGCATGCGTCACACGCGCGGCATATCTCTACGTTTCACGAACAATACAGGCTCGTCCGCACCTACTTACCTGGAAAACATATAATCACATAATATTTAACGGGTTGTGAAGCTTCTCTTTATTATGAGCTTTTAGCAGATAGATATTTTCGTATAATTTTTCAGCAATGTCTATTTGAATAGGCCAATATCGTTACAACTTGAGTATACTAATTATTTCGGAGTAACGTTATTTTTTATAATTCTAACTATTTTTTGTTTTAATTATGTATACTCTATTTGTTTTATGTGTTTCTTGAATGTTGTATAGTGTTCTTCAGTTCTAATATTCATTGGTAAGTTATTGAAATATTTGACACCTGGATATGTATAATGGTATTGTGTGGCTGTTTTTGTATTTAGGAATGTTTAAACATCCTATTATTTGCGCTCTTTATGATGTAAATATCCATTCATTGAGTTTTTCTGCTTTCAAAAAGACTTGCACTACAGTGATTTAAATTAATCGTGTTAATTTTTTTCACTTGACACAAAAACTGAACACGAACCATTTTTATTTTTTGCAATTTTTTCTCTTTTTAAATTTGTTATCAAACATTATAATTTTTTTTGTCTGTCCGTATGTCCGTCTGTCCGTCCGTCCATCCATCCGTCCGTCCGTCTGTCTGTCTGCTTGTCCCCGTAACTTCGTCTATCTTTCGTAATTTCGTTCGAATTCGAATTCGAGATGGGGTTACCCCGGGCTACCAAACCCGAACCGGCCGCTTCACGCGTGTTACTACGGCCGCCTCTCCGTGGACTGCCAAAAAGATTGTATAAATATATACTAGGTCTTAGCAAAGAAGCGAACCAATGTTCCGTCATTTTTTATGAGCTACTGTCAGTTAGTAACATTTATTATTTTATTTTTTTTAGAAATGTTGTGGAAACATGTTTTTCCTGGATAAATGGATGGAAACATGAAAACAAAAGGAAAGATAGTGAATTTTTACATGATTTTTATTTAATTTAATCCTGCCTGGATCAAATGGAAACATTTTCATTATTCACACTCACAAAATCTAAATATAATATAATTTTTTATAATATATATTTTTTAATATTTAAAATAATATTATATTTATTTTATCTTAATTTGTTTATATAACATTTTTTTAATGTTTAATTTATATTTAATGATTCTAAAATAAATGTTTGTCATTATCATTGCGTGACCAAGAATTCTTGAATTCACACTTTTTTTTAAATTCATATTTTTCTTATGTAGTTTTTCGATGATTAGTTAACTTGAAAGTACTTACAAAAATAACCTAAAAAACTTCATTAAACTTTGACAGATTATCGGTAATGTTCTTTGATTTTAATACTAATGTTCAAAATAATTCCAATTAAATAAATTGATACAACCTACCTCATCAGATAGCAATGGAATTGAAAATATCAATTATTTTACGAAAATGCCGTAGATTAAGTTTATATACCATTGTGTTGTATTATTGTACGCGAGGAAGCCAAACATACAACAGCAGGAAATTGGATCGTGGACCAAAAAATGTGGGAATATATCTCGCCTATCAACTACATAAAATTTACAGGAGTAAATTGTGCAAAGATAACTGGAAATCCTGCTTAGATCTTGACTCTTCAATATGCAAAATAACAAGAGCTGTCTGGTTGTAGCACTCAAATCATTCCGGCGATTTTTCATTTCAATTTTCAATTACATCTTCTTCAATAAATCTGCCTTCTGGATTCTGTTGACCCTGATGAGCACCAGTTTGGCAATTTTGATGATGACGAGCGCATTTCGGAGTTTAGAGGATAATCATCCCATTACGTCGGTAAGATATTTTCTTGCTTTATAACACAATACAGAGTAGCTTGCTGGTGTAGAGGATAAGGCTCTCACCTAAAAATTATGTGGTCGGTTGTTCGAGCCTCATTCTAGGAGACTAGCAAGTGAGTCTTATTTTCATAGAACAAGCATTTGGGCTAATTTTAAATTAGTAAGAATATTGATATGATACGTATGCCGTGTTAGCATCTATATTTATATAAAAAAAAAACATATATTGCATTCATTATGTGCTGTGTGGAAAAAATTAAAGTACATTAAAAATAAAATAAAATATAGTACATTATAAAGTTATTGAATTTCAATATAATGCAGAGATATAATCTATGTACCGTTGTTTAACGCCATCTTTTGGAAGATGAATGTCAAAATATCAGGTAAATTTATTAAATAGTTTATTTTTGCATGTTTTGATTGCAAACGTGGAAAAGAGCAAAATCGGTCAATGTTTCGATTCCTTTTTTATTGGATGGAATAACGTGCGAGTATATCAAAGTGAACCTTTGAAGAAAAACATCAGATGTCGGTTTAATGAATTCAAGCGTGACTCGATGTACATTTTTGATTCCGATTGAGATGACTAGGAATGTTATGGTCAACAAAATTAGTGATATCGTTAGCAGACCGCCGGGTGAAGATCACTGACACAGATCAGAGAGAGTACTGACGTTATAAACATTTCAGTTGAAAGCGTACAAAATATAGGTACTTGGAAGTGATAAATTGGGCGTGATAAAGCTCTCGACGAGAAGGGTGCGGTGTTTGCTCATAGTGGAAAAAAAACGGAATCACATTACAACTTCGGAGCACTGTTTGGACAAGCGCAATGCGAAAGAGTTTCTGCGTCTTTTCATGAATGTTGACGAAACATGGATCCATCTTTCTTAAGCGGGCATTAATTTTAGTCATTGCCACTGTTTCTCGCGCTGGTGTATTTACTCCCCAAAATACTTGTGCGGCAGCGTCGTAGGCAATGAGTTTTTGCAATGCCATTTTATATTGCTTTTTATTCGACCTCGGGCAATGGAGAACGTAGAAACAGCTTCAGCGCTCTGCCTCCTGCGTTTATGTACTTTTGTGAGAGTTTTAAAAAGAAATTATTTAGAAAATATTGAGTCAATCAATTAAATTGCGAGATTAGCGAGAGCGACGTGTTTACACGCTTGCGCTGCCCACTTCTATGCTCGCTGCCACAGAAGCAGGCTGAGTGTAATGCCGCCCTTTGAACTTTTAAATGAATCACTTCCTCAATCAAAATTAACTTTTGTAACGCCAACATATTGAGCTTCGAAACAATTACATAAAGTGTGCTAAAACGCTTTTTCTCTTTTATTGACAGCTAAGAAACTAGCGTTAAAGACTGCTCAGAGTACAACATAACGTTGTAACTGTGGCTTCTTCGTTATATCAAGTAAGATAGAGCGGGGCTAGAAGTCCGGCGGGTAAGAAGTCCCGAAATACATAACTCACTAAAGAACAGTGTTAGAAACAAATGCTACACGGGGTTAGGAGTAGGATAAGGGGCGGGTACTATGCTGCGAGTCGCCAGTTGGCACCGAACGCGCACTTGAGTAGGACGTCTATCGGAATTTTTTTGTGCCAAAAAGTAAAAAAAAGTTCGATTGAAATTATTTTATAAATCCACACAGAAGGTACAGAAAAGGTTAAGGTAAGTTCGTATTACCATGTAATTATGTCCATAAGTAATGCATGTCATAAAGTTTTACTAATTGCTAACCGTTTTTATTTTATAACCAAGCGAATCACTACGTGTAGGTATGGGGCAAGAAGTGCATTGATGGGACTTCTTGCCCCGCATGAGAACTTTTTGCCCCTGTATATTTTAATGCAGTGATATGATTAAATAGTCACACCCTTGGATATTATGAAATAGACTGCAGATTCCGTCATTAAATGTGATAAGAAGTTGTGTCAAGCTGCAAAGGACTACGGCATCTGCAGGAAAGCTATTAAAAGATTTATTGTACGATATAAAAAAGATCCAGGTAATATACATCTGGCTGCCTTCTCACATGCCAAGTTTTTACTGAGGATCAAGAAAAAATATATCTTTTTAAATTCTATGTTGATTATACTTACTAAATTTGTATTGATAAAGTGTTGTATTAAAAGAAATTTGTTTAACTATAATGGATTTTAATTACCCCCAAAATGGTCGCAAATACCCAATTTGTTAGTCACTAGGATTAATGGACTTCTCACCCCAAGATTCGGACTTCTTACCCCGTTAGGGGGGCAAGAAGTCCATTTTGCATTTGTCTTTACATTTCTCCCAAAGAAAATAATTAAAAACATTTTTGTTTGATTATAAGTCAAGCTGATTTATATACAGTTTCGTAAAACCTTTTTAGTTGACAATAACTACTTGATTTTAAAGATTATAAATCTTGAAATGAAAATTGGGACTATTAGCCCCACTCTACCCTACTCTAAGGGTCAAGCATAATTTTACTAAAAGATGGCGACACTTTTGTTCGTAAAACAGTAATAGAATATTACCAAAAATTTTCAAATGCTTGAGAACACATATGTTTTGGTTGGTATGTTCTGCTTTATTCTGAATACGTAGATACGTCAGATATCGTAAATAGATCTTTACTGCTATTGAATTCGAGCCTTTGGCCTTTGCTAGCTGCCTTAAAAGGTAACTCACAGAGGATCTGGTCTGGGGACCTAGCAGAAAAATCTGTAGTTACTAAAGTAGCGACGAGATGGCAGTAATCCACAGAAGATCAGGTCTAGGGACCCAGCAGAGGATTCCAGAATTGGTTGTAATACTGCATTCTAAGCGCCTGCCCAGGTTATCAGCGAAAGATTACCCGTCATTTTCACTGATGCCCTAGAGTGTACTCAATTACTTGAGCGGATAGACCGCTGTCCGTTTGAGCTAGTTATACTTTTAGAATTTCAATTAAAAATATAAATCATGTACAGAAAAATGGATCACGATGCAGTACATTAAATAATTTTATATTGGATAGTGCATCTTAGAATTTGTTTACGCGTATGATTTTCAGATCACAACAAAGAACCACCCAGTGAGTGAGATAAACTTCCCTGCAATTAGTATTTGTAATAACAACAAAGTATCCAAAAGAGAATTCCAGACTATCAATAGTATTCTGTAAGTATATGGTTTTATTTTATTTTTATACATGTTTTTGTGCGACCATTTTCTGTATAAGTTATATGATTACGAATTTATGAAATATGTAGACAATTTTTAATATCATTTTACGTTATAAACTATTAACATTTGATTTATGTAACAGATTTTTTACTATAATTCACACTGTAGATTACGTCATGACGTTGAACAGCCGGAAATCGACAAATTTGCTAAATCTCTGCAGTTTCTTATATCCTTTTCGACATACAATTATTTCAATGTGAAACCTGAAAATCATTCAAAAATATTTGAAATACTCCGGCAGTACAATTACACCGTGGATCTGTTAATGCTAAAGGCAAGAAACATTTTATTCTATACTTATTTGCTAACTATCTAGGGGTTAGAATCCACACAATTTTGCAAATTTCGAACTTATATAAAGTACCTCTGTCTTATGCGGACGGCGTGTTACCAATTTCACTAGCCCAGCTACTTAATAAGTCGTCAATATTTGATAGTTATATGTTTCTCTTTGAATTATTTATTCACTTATTTATATTATATTATCGATTACTTCCCGAAAAAAATGGAATAATATAAATAAGTGAATTAATAATTCAAAGAGAAACATATATTAAGTAGATGGGATAGTGAAATTGGTAACACGCTGTCCGCGTAAGACAGAGGTCCGTGGTTCGAATCCAGGTTCCTGCATTTAATTTTTCAGTTTTATTATTTGATATTTGTGTTTTTCTCTTAATTTCATTTATTTATTTCTTATTAAATATTACGGGACTCGCTTCTATAAATATTAAAAATATCAATAACATACATCTCTATCTATATATATATATATATAATAATTATATATATCTATATATATAATATATATATATATATATATATTAATATATATAGATATACATATATATATATTATGTGGCAATGTGCAGGTGGCGCAGCCGTGCCGGCAGCTCGTGAAGCGGTGCTTCTTCCGCGGCGATCCCTTCGACTGTCACAAAGTGTTAAAAGTTATTAAAACTACGGAGGGCTATTGCTGCACTCTAAGCTATTACGGAGCTGTTGACTTTGACAAGTGAGTACATTTTGACGAAATACTTTTCAGAAATCAATATAATAGTCATCCTTCTATTTCAATTAATCTGATACTTAAAAAAATCTCTGAACGCAAAATGTCAGGAGCAAACAGCTATCTCATTAAAAATCCTTACGTAACTAAGTTTCTAGCTTGAGCTTGTAGATACTAAGTCACTATCCAAGTCAGGAATGGAAATTTATGGTGCATTTTTGATACATTTGAGAACATTTTCAGTTTTTGAAAAAATAAAGTATATGCCATCTTATTGAATTTCATTACTTTTTTTAACATAAGTTTACTAGAAATTTCTAATCATTATTGTGTTTTTCAACTTTAATTTTATTCAAACAATACCATAGCATAGAACGTATAAAAATATGTTTTTTGAATGTCAAACATAGGTATTTATTTGTCATAAAAATAAATTAAATTAAATTGTTTAATTTATTGTTTTATCACTTCATTTGTTCAAGGTTATCATTATTTTATAATCTTTAATAATAATAAATTTAAAACCACATTTTTTATATATCAGATGGTTGTACTCAATTTTCTTACTTAAAAATAATGCGAATAAAAATAAATGCTCTTATTTATTAAGAGAGAATTTCATTGCAGAGTCAAGCATCGCATGAAATAATGACCTAATGATTTTTTTTAACTACTCTTTTTAGAACTGTCAGTCCTTCACAGACGATCACACCAAAACTAATGTACACCACGGACGCTGGATTGTAAGTGTGGCTGAATATTAATTATATCGACGGTCCTTACGTAAACTCGGACATCTTGCAAAAAAATGTTTTTACTTTTTGTACTAATATAAATGAAATACTCTTCTCTGCAATACAAAATAAAAGCTGACAAATACGCTATATTTGTATGTAAAGCCAAACTTCAAACAACTCTCCTGTAAAATTGCTTTTTGTAGATGTCTTAGTTTACGTAAAAACCGTCGATGTGTATTGTTACGTAAATAATAATTTTCTCAACGTTTCCATAATACAAATATTAAGGCATTATGATGTATACGTAAGCACAAGGGGTGTACTTACGTGGGTAATAAATGTTAAAAAGGCCTTAATGAACCGGAATATGCAAATTATTTATTGGAATATGACCATACATTTTATTTTATACAGGGTTAAAAATATTGCATTTAGGGTATAAGGTTTCTCAGATTAACAATGTAGAAATGTAATATTATTGAGGAAAAAAAGACATCTCACTAGGCCATTCAGTCATAAAAGGCCCACGAAGTGGAGCAATTTTATTCATTTTTCAAACGTCTTTGGTTCGGTAATTTATTAATTTATTATGTAATTCAGTTTGTGTCAATTTAACAAGATATACGTATTTAAATTATAAGTAACCTGATTAATAAATTTTAAAGTGATATATTTTCAAACAAAAATATGATAAAAAACGCAAGAGAAAATATGAGAAAAAATTGTGAAATTTGCTCAATCGCTGGACGGTCGCCTAAGTTTAAATGATTTGATTTTGTGGTAGAAATATCGCTATCTTTGTTATTAAGAGTTTATTTTTCCATATTTATAAGTTTTTTTGATCTAGAACAGTTAATGTAGATCTTATCTATAATTTTTTCATTTTCTTTCTTATTTCTCTATTGCTCCAGGTTTTACTTCTTTTTCTCGGTAATTAACAATTGCAATTTGTGCATCTCTATAAATGTCATTGTGTGCGTGCGTGCATGCGCGTAACAAGGGAATATTTATTTTAATCATGGAAAAATTAATGTATCTTATTGCATTTTAGAAATAATGGTATAGCGATCCATGTGAACATAGATCCTGAAGACTACGTCGCACCCGCACGGCCGATAAAAGCTGTAATTGTAAGTAAGATATTCTGGTTAGTTTTCTGCTACCCTGTTGTGTGCATAAAATTTTTCTGTCTAAAGTTTCGGATTCTATTCCAAGTTCCATCAGGGTTTATGGACCCTGCAATGGGATTCGAATCGCGAAATTATGTATTCACAGCGTACGTCATCAATTTTGAGTTTTAATTCCATTTAAAGTTTGGTGTTTTAAAGCGCTGAAAACCATGAGGTTTTTACTTTTAGTCCTGTGCATGCGACCTTTTAGGTCGCATGCACAAGACTATCCGAAAGATCGTATCCCAACTATAATATAATCGTTGTATATATGTCCTTCCGTCTGTTTGCCTGTCTGTGTGTCCTCGTAACTTCGTGTAACGTCCGTAAATTCTTTATAGTAATATTTTTTTCCGATTTTTTTTTCGAAAAAGAATTTCTCTTTTTCCGAAAAAATTTCCGAAAGTTACATTTCCGTTAAAAAAGTAAAAAAAAATTACAATACATTTTTTTTTTAATAAAATGAATTAATACTTATTCCTTAGGAACCGATAAGTAGAAGTACCATTTTTGGATGGGTTACAGCTAGTACACCTATGAACTTTAACCAGAAGATTCTGAAGAACCGTAAAACCCTGAAAATATTTTTATTGTAACTTGTAACTTTGTGTAACGTCCGTAACTTCTTTATCGTAATTTTTTTTCCCGATTTTTTTTTCGAAA
>JADDOH010018159.1:0-16987 GCA_016648135.1 Agrypnia vestita
GTCAATTTTTTGGTAAAGTCGTATATGTATCATATTTAATCTACGACATTAATCTACGCTATCACCATCTGTGATTGTATTTTGTCATTAACATGAAATAGTATATTGATGTCACCGTTGGTAATGAAACTTCTAAATTTTTTAAATAAAATTTGAACATAATCAAAAAATATGTGTACTTTTATACACTGATATATTTTTTATGCAGGTAATAGTTTTATTACTGCTTCTGGTTACGTATTAATCAATGCCTTTTGCTGTGGATGGTACCCACCGCATACCCAGAACCGTTCTCTGAGGAAAAGCTCCCAAATCGGTCCTGCTCATTCGTCTGCAGTTTAACATTTTTTTATACTACCAGGCAAGACCGTGCAGCCCCGCTCGTTTAAACCTTTGCGAGACGGCGTGGCCACTAATGCAAACCCATTCATAGTCCGCCCACAGTGCGGATTAACATTTTTTTATTTTTCATTAGAAATCAAGAAAGTTTACATAAAATATATACATAAGAGAATATAAATAAGCACAAAAAGAATCCATCAAATACGTAATAAAATATAAAAGAGTGCGGATTATCATTTTTTTATTTTTCATTAGAAATCAAAAAAGTTTACATAAAATATATACATAAGAGAATATAAATAAGTACAAAAAGAATCCATTAGTAAAATATAAAAGAGTACAAAAGAGAAAAAGGAAAGAAAACAAATGCTAATGAAAATGAGTACACAAAGAATCATTAAAAGTAAATAAAATAATGTAAAGGAATACAGAAGTAAAGTACAGAAAATAAAAAGAGTAAATAAAAGGATACATAGAGAATGCATAAAAGTAAATTAAATACACTTCAGTGCCTTCCACTATCAGCCTTCTGCAGTTGCTTTAGCTTAACCCTTAACAGGCACGATGACTATATTGCCACCCCACTTTTATTTTAATTTTAGCAGCCATGTTAAATACTGTAAGCCGTACATTGTTTGGAATATGTTCCTGCGTTATTTTTGTAAACAAGCATGAGAAAATTCGCGCAATTATACTGATTCGACTGACATTTTGTACTTATCTGATGAAGCGGGTGGACGTATAGTTGACCATGTTTAAAATCCAGCTGAATACTCAAAATCATCTCTGTCTCGATATCACCATCTGTGATTGTATTTTGTCATTAACATGAAATAGTATATTGATGTCACCGTTGGTAATGAAACTTCTAAATTTTTTAAAATAAAATTTGAACATAATCAAAAAATATGTGTACTTTTATACACTGATATATTTTTTATGCAGGTAATAGTTTTATTACTGCTTCTGGTTACGTATTAATCAATGCCTTTTGCTATGGATGGTATCCACCGCATACCCAGAACCGTTCTCTGAGGAAAAGCTCCCAAATCGGTCCTGCTCATTCGTCTGCAGTTTGACAATTTTTTATACTACCAGGCAAGACCGTGCAGCCCCGCTCGTTTAAACCTTTGCGAGACGGCGTGGCCACTAATGCAAACCCATTCATAGTCCGCCCACAGTGCGGATTAACATTTTTTTATTTTTCATTAGAAATCAAGAAAGTTTACATAAAATATTTACATAAGAGAATATAAATAAGTACAAAAAGAATCCATTGAGTACGTAATAAAATATAAAAGAGTGACGATTAACATTTTTTTATTTTTCATTAGAAATCAAGAAAGTTTACATAAAATATATACATAAGAGAATGTAAATAAGTACAAAAAGAATCCATTAAGTACGTAATAAAATATAAAAGAGTACAAAAGAGAAAAAGGAAAGAAAACAAATGCTAATGAAAATGAGTACACAAACAATCATTAAAAGTAAATAAAATAATGTAAAGGAATACAGAAGTAAAGTACAGAAAATAAAAAGAGTAAATTAAAGGATACATAGAGAATGCATAAAAGTAAATTAAATACACTTCAGTGCCTTCCACTATCAGCCTTCTGCAGTTGCTTTAGCTTAACCCTTAACAGGTAGGATGACTATATTGCCACCCCAATTTTATTTTAATTTTAGCAGCCATGTTAAATACTGTAAGCCGTACATTGTTTGGAATATATTCCTGCGTTATTTTTTGAAGCAAGCATGAAAAAATTCGCGCAATTTTACTGATTCGACTGACATTTTGTACTTATCTGATGAAGTGGGTGGTCATATAGTTGACCATGTTTAATAATCCAGCTGAATACTCAAAATTTTGCCACAATAATGTTTTTTTATGTTGCAATTTTTTGAACACTAACGTTATTAATTATAAATAACTTCATTATTTAACATACAAATTTAAAAATCAACACACGAATTCAATGATTGATAATGGCTTAATCGGCCGAAACGATCGTCCTGTGTGTGTCTAATAATTTGAATTCAGAAAAAATTGTTTGTTGATTTTTTAATTTTTATATGTTTTTTATGTTAATATTACACTGAATATGCATTCTATATGACAAAGTATGTATTTTTCATAAAAAAATATAAGTTAAGTCTTCAAACTTGGCAAATAGTCAGGCAACTATATATCCCTTCTTAGAAATATTTCCAGGCGGTGCCAAATATTTTGCCAAACCTTAAAGTTTTCTAAAGGCTATGTTTTTACTACGCTTATATTAGTTTCACCTGTTTATCTGTCTGGATGGAATCTAGCTAAAATTTTGCACACATGATAATACGTGAATCATTTACTAGATTTACTAATTAATCAGTTTTTCTGTCATAATTAATTTTTGTTTGTACCCTTTGTTATAGGTGACCTGTTTGTTTGTAATGTTTTTTCAAAATCTTGATCTGTTAAGTTAATTTTAATCATTGATTGACCTGACAATCTTTCACTTAAGGTCTGGCTTTAAAAATTGTTTACAATAGTATAATGGAATATTAACGATTATAGAATTAAGGGTTCTGTTTAGGGTAATTTTTTTATCCTTTTAACATTATTAATAGTTTTTTCCCGGTCATTCTCTCAGCTGCTAAAATCTTCTACCACGAAGTATAGATTAAGATGAATATTATACAGCTTCAATACTTTCCTAAAAATTTTCGTCTCATAAAAGTTGTTATAGCTGCTTAAATCTTCCAGAATGAAGTATAGATATAGAGAAATACTGCACAGCTTTAATATTTTTCAAAAAATGTTTGTATCAAGAAAGATGGTTTGAATTTTTGACGGTACTTTTACAAGTCGGTTCCTAAAGAAAAAGAATTTATTTATTTATTAAAAAATAATATGAAAAAAAAAAATATATATATAATATTAAGAAGATCCGAACGTTACATGAAGTTATGACAGACTGACGGACGGATATAAAACGAAATTATTATAATAAGGATAATAAATATTTAAAAAACGTTGTCAACATAAGACGATTAGTAGAGAATATTTTATTGACAATTTCTGATAAGAAAAAGTTTAAATTGCGCTATAAACAGAGTGATACTTCGGTATTTTTGCCTGTAAACGCGCAATGACCGTAAGATCATTTAAAATTCTTCTTTAAAAAACCTTATTCTTCACTTATATTTTGCAAGAAAAAGTTTATTTATTCGGGGTGGTACTTACTTATTCAAAAGAAAAAGATGCGGGCTCTTTGTCGGACATTGTTTGAGTTATCTTTACTTTTACTGTTTACTTAACTGACTTGAAACCTTTGGATACTCCAGTCAATGAGTATCCCGAGCACATAAACATTTTTAAAAGTTGTAATATATTTAGTAAATTTATAATCATTCTTATACTCGGAGTGTAGATTGCCAAATTTTTGTGCTACACGCTGATGATGCCTGTCATTACTTGTAATTTCATACAACATTTATGCGACAATCGATAATTAATATTTCTTGAAAAAGCTATTTATACTAAGAATATAAATAATCTTGAAACTTCAATATAAACATTTATTTCCAAAATTACCGTATACCACATATTAGTCTCCGTCATTTTTTGTTTACGGTTGCACATATCTTAAACCATATTCAAAAATTTTTTGAGTTAAATGTCCAGAGAGGATTGAAAATAAGTTGAGCCTCACAATTTTCAAGGCTATTCACTATATGGCTCCTCAATATATTATCGTCAAAATAAGTTGTATAGCCAGAAAGTGCCCTTGAGATGAGTGATAGTACTGTAATAATAATTGAACGTTTTGTAAAAATTAAGTCAAAAATATTGAAAAAAAATGAAATCTTTGATATTCTGTATAAGTATTGATTTCATGCTTGAATATTTCCTAATCAAGACACGAATCAATCTGTAAAGTATTTTGGACCAGCTCTATTACACCCTGTATAGTTATATACATAAGTAACATCAGCCTTGAATTCAGCTTTAGAAGTTAATTTAAATCTCAGGTAGGTACTTAAAATCAACATACATATATTACTATTTCCAAAACTGTATTTTTAAAGAAACTGCTAACCTATTTTTTTAATCTACGACCTTTTATGCTGGCTTTTACATAAAAATGTAAATTTATATTTAAAATATTTATGTACTGACATTTACATGAACATAAAATACAGAAAAGAGAAAAAGTGGGCAAAATAAGTTATAAATAAAACATGAGATGATCCCAAAATTAAAGTTAAAATTAAAGTTCTCTTCAAAAATATTTAGTGTATCACGTTGATTTTCGTAACAGGTTACGCCAGTAAGTATAGCCATTTTCGAAAAAAAAAATGTTCATGTTAGTGTAATCGACTAATAAAAAGTCTACGCGTAGAAAAAAATATCAAAAGCCCTCTAGGGTTATATATCCTAATATAAGTAGGAACTCTTGGACCATGACTGTATGGAGTGTATTTGCATTTTGGTGATCAAAACATTCTGTATGTCTTTGTAGCAAAGCAATTTTTTATATACCTAGTCTGTTTTTATGTATAAGGTACATTTAATTATTTAAATATTAAATTTGCGAAAAAAGTTCCATATTTCGTCACCGTAGAAAGCATTTGGTATTTTTTTCTACGCGGGGGCTTATTATTAGTCAACAAGACGTGCATATACATTTTTTTTCGAAAATTTTTCGATTTATCGCAAAAAATCATTTTTTGCGATACTTACCAGCGTAACACAGCCATCTCTTACAACGCCCTCTCACTAACTAAATTGTAAAGAAAAATCAACGCGATACACTCAATAGTTCGAAAACGAAAGCAACAAAATAATTTATGCAATCAATTTTTGAGTACTTTTAAGAGCCATGGATTATTTGTATACGTTCCACCCCAATCCATATTGCAATATGGAATAATAGGTTGAGGTGATGTTTATATTTGATACTTTGATATGTTTGACATCGTTTATCGAAAATAATATTTTTAAAATTGAATTCAGGCTATGACCCAAGAACGCAGGCGGTACGGTTTTGTTCTGGAGCGCCAGTGCTCCCTGGCCAGGCACTGGATGGCCTACCACGCCGCAGGAGCAGCGGCGTATCGCGCGGCCATCGACGATTGGCAGGAGGCAGCCAGGTCACGTGAAGGACTTCCTCCAGCGGTGGATGCCATGTTCATCAGCAAAATGAGGGTAAGCAATATTCAAAATCTTCTTTTATTATTTCTGTAGTATTTCCTAACTGACAAATATGCACCTGACAAAATATAGATAAAATTCGCGGCACCCCTAGGTCTTTCATGTTCTTTCACGCTGTCGGTGATATTATCTCGATGGAAGTATTTTTTTAAAAGTTAATAAGGGGAAATAAAAACTCTTTAAAAACAGAAGTCACGAGAGGGATAAACTTCTTTGGTGATAAAGCAATTTTTATTTATCTATAAGGAAAACATAAAGCTTCAATAATTAAATGAATACAAAGAACAGTTAACATAAAAGTAATAATATATATGCATAACATATGAGGGGTATAAAAGCAAAGGCAGCAATTTCCAAAAATTAAAAAAAAAATAATGGAATCACCGAGGATTACTTATTTAGAATGTATTTGATTTTAAAATTTATAGAAAATATAGCTGTATCCTTTCAAAAATAATTGTATTATTTATTATTTACCATCAAAAATATTTAAAGCGAGGGCAGCAATATGCACTTCAAATGTCTCGTGACAAAATGGCAACTTCATGCTATAGTTGATGTCGATTTTAGAGTGAATCGTCACAGCAAAGATAGCAATATCCAATTAAGTAAATAAGGAATAGCAGCAATGTGAAATATTTTTCATATTTATCTCAGAAAAACCTCAGTGCAGCTGAAGAAGTGGCTGACCTCAGACTTTGGCGTCTACCATTTAAGTCGTCTGGGATGCAGAGCTCTTGAAGATACAAAGGCACCATTATGTGCCGCATTGTACTTTGACCAACACAACTTAAAAATCTTTAAGGGAAACGGAGCAAGAGGGATGTTACGTGCGAGAATTTTGATGCTCCATATGTATAATCCTTGCTGCTTATAGATAGTCTGTCCAACTGAAATTTTACAAATATATATACTACTTAAACACATTCACAAACACTTTCAGAATAAAGATTATCATTTTAAGGAAACGAATAAAGGCATGCCGGATTTATATCATTATTTTGATAATACAAACTTTGATAAATTAATTTCAAAGAGTGTTGTATTGGTACAATTGAAACTCAAATTGTTGATATTACGATTTATTATAAAAAAAAATTTTGGAAATTATTAACGTGCGTGTCGCGTATAAGCGTGCCGTTAAAATTATGTAAACATTTACTTTTAATAACATTCTGCCCTGTTTTGCATACACCGTCTCTAACGTCTCTCTACAGCTTTATATTCATAAAAACATCAAGTTAACAAAATTTTTTTTTTAAATATAATCATGATTTATATTTTAAAAAAGACCAGATATCATGATATCTGGTCTTTAAGATAACCTTATTGTGTGTCCCGAAACATTTTTAATTTTTTAAATTATTATTGAAGTAGTGAATTTTTAAATATTGTGCACAAATGTAAAAAAATAATAACCATTAATTTTTAGCATATCTCAATTTACATTTCACGTTTTTTCTTAGTTGAATTTAAAATTAAGACATTATTTTATCTTTCTTTACTATTCCTCTGGCATTTCCTAGAAATGTGTACTTTTGTGTCCGCAGCGATCTTGTTAATCCTTTAAATAAATACAAGTGGAGTATAATTGATTTCATTAACTGAAAAAAAAAATACTTAGTGTAGAAAAAAATTCTCTTACTTTAAATTTCAATCTCTTCCTCTGCTCCCCTATATATTCTTTTCAGTTTCACCGCACTCGTGAATATTTGAACGTGAACACGTATACGTAATAAGATCACATTTTTTAAAGTATTTTCTTCAATATTACTTTATAGTACTATTGTGACATCACATGAAGTGTTTAAATATTTCGAGGCTTTTTATCACAATATGGTGTGATGTGCATGAATGCATGTGTAAAATAATTGTTATATAAACCCAGTTAGGTGACAGAAGGCTTGCACCACCAAACTGGGTCATTAGTTATGAAAACGATTCTGCCTTTAAAGCACATTATCTGGTATTTGGAATATGTACACTAATAATCGTATATTTTCATAGTTGAAAGGTACTTACGATGGTAGTCTTCCATCCTTTTTGCAGAGCTCTGTTAAGGTTTTGGCGGTTACATCGAGAAACACGCTCTTTTTTTTCACAAAAACTTTCTTCAGCTGCTAGTCGAATTAGGCAGAGAACGTGACGTTTTTCTTCAAAGACATAGAAAATTGAACTTACTGCAGCTGCCCATTTCAAATTGGCACGGATTTAAGTCTTCTTCATCTTCTTCTTCTTCTTTTGTTAGATTCTTGATCTGTGTTGACAGGTCAGTCCTGGTCTTGTGACGAGGACGTCCAGCTCAATCTCCATCTCTTTGATGGTTTCCCTGGTGGTACCATAACGGCCCTGGGAAGTCTCGTCTGCTCCATTATCTCGATATGGTCCCTCCAGAAACACTTTCTCTGCCTGCTCCATCTTGCAATGTCTTGTATGTCGCAGGTTCTGCGGATTTTCGCATTGGGTACTCTGTCTCTGAGAGTCTTAGAGATCTCGGTAGTTCCAATGGCGTATTTTAGTGACTCTCAAAATCCTGGCTCGCCATTGGCCTCAACCATCAACTTGACCAACGGCGTGATGTTTGGTGATCACGAAACACTAATAAAATATTTGCGATGTAAATGAACGCACATTCTAGCAAATATTTAGTAATGCAATGATTTTAATACAAATTTGTGCACATTCCAGCAAGTGTCCTTCTGGGCCGATGAGGACGTGTACGCCAGCCCCGGGGGGCGCGACAGGGGCGACAGGGGCGCCGCCTCGGCCGACGAGCTGGAGCGCCTGTCCGTGAGCTCGCAGCTGCGCAAGACCCGCAGCATGGACGCCTCGTGCCTGGACGTGCGCTCGCTGGACCGCGCCGCCAGCCCCTCGCCGGCGCACCTGTCCCGCGCCAAGTCGGACTTCAACATCAGCTCGAGCACCCATTCGCTCGAAGACGGTAAACCTCACACCGTACTGTCCTGGCATGCTCCCATTTAGGCAAATTTTGGGTGGCAGCCGTGCGGCTCACTTCTGCTTTGCAAAAATACAAACCTGGCGATAAACAAGTAGGACCGATATATAAACTATTGCTTATAAAAAATGGTCCTGGGTAAGTGATGGGTATGCCCTCATTGATCAGGCACGCTTAAGCATTAAAACAGTTCCGAACTGTATGGAGAAAGTGTAGGGCCTATATGGGAGCTATTGATCATGATATGGCCCTGGTTTATAGTGGGTCCCGTTTCACCGTCTTGACACGCTACTTCTACTTCACGCTCTTCCATACACCTTCCCATGCATGCTCCTTGTTTGTAGAAGCTTTTTAGCTTTTGGTCTGTACTCCACAAAATTACAATGACAGAGAACCGCGAAATAAAACAACTAGTACAAGAAACAATTTAAAATAAAAAAATAAAAATAAAATCAAAGTAAAGAATGTACTTTATACTAAATTAACAATACCAAAAAATCCAGAAAAAGGGTAAATGCAAAAATGGTCAAAAAAGAGCAGATGGGATTGGGAGAATGATGGATAGGGTGGTGTCTGGGATTAAGGTAGATGGGGGGTGTGTGAATATGGTCAAGGTAGAGGGCATACGTAACAAGTAATGTGTGTATACTGTGTATGACGTAGGTGGCATATGTGTCGATGGTCGGTGAGTATCTTCCCGGTGAAGACATTTAAATTTTTGGTACATATTCGTACGCGTTTTTTGAATGTTGCCTCTAATATTTTTTTACCATTTTCTTTTCGCTCGTACATTCCACGTAACCAAACACAATTATTTTTACTTAATTCTACCACTTCTCTATATATAATGCTAGAGCTAGCATTACGTTCACCTACAAGAATGAGTTATGGGGAATAATAGATCAATTGCATGGCAATTTTCCCACAAATACTTTGAAATGACCTTACTTCAATGACCTAAAGGAAGCTTTTATATAAAAAATAAAGTCTTAACTGCATATAAAATAAGAATCATTCTAAACTGTGCCTTGAACAAACACAGTGTACACACCTAAAATAAAATACTTCTCTGCAAAAATCTCATAATACTAGTCCTTACATACATCAACCTCATCCGGAAAAAAAATATTTCGTAGTAAAAATCCACTGTGACAGAAATACTACAGCTACACAATATGTCATCATCTTGTTATCTAAAAATACAATAAAAACCTTACGAACATCGCACATCCTTCTACCTTTTTCCAGGGCCATAACGATTCCCCGTAGACCCTTACTCCTAACATATCTCTAATCTACCATCCAACTTCCGACCCCCGAAGAATGAGTGAAAAGAGGCTTTGGCCTAAATAAAACATGAAATGTATAAACAAAATAATATATGTATACATATTACACAGTGCTTAAGTACACCATTCTTCGGGGACAAATCAATCTCGCAACCGCTAAACTCCAGATTACGGAGACAAGAAAATCCCGCTTCAACCCCTAAACCCATTTAGGTCTGGATAAGTTTTCTAATTATTGTAGTTTATTGAGTATGAAGTTCTATTCTTTAACTATATATACTCATTTTCTCATACGTGTACTTTATAATCCAATACATTACATTTATTTACTTGTAAATTTTCTTTCTATTATAATCAATATTTTAAATACATATCTATAGTCCGTTCACCGTAAAGGAAACGTTTCAAGTAAGAGATACTGGTCAATGAGAAAAAACTCTTTTCTTCTCATAAAAATAGCTCTGAACAGACTACGGTTTATATTTTTTGTGATATTAAAAGTAAAATATAAAACATATATACACCCAACATGGGATTTATACCTACGGTTGAAGGCTTTATTAAAAATTTCTACACTACCGTATATTATAATACCAAGTCTCTAAATTCTGCAGAATGGCGAATTATATTCCGCAATGGTAATATTATTGGTACAGCAAAATAGTGTAGGCACTCTTACGTTATCGTCTCAAACCTGAAATATTTTCTATAGATATACACAATAGTAGGTAAGAAGATTCATGACATTTGAGCTCGCGGGATTTTGGCAGATAACAGGTAATAAAGATGAAATAAAGTGTAAATAACACGTTCAGACATGAAGAAGAGAAGAGATCAGTATCGAGTTTTCTGGCGAATCGGATATTCCAGAGGTGAGTCCTTGCATTGCCTTGATTGTGTACGGCGTTCGCACCTTTTTTTGGAAGATCTCGATCTCGCTCTGATTATCGTATATCTGGAAACTACTAGAGCGCACGAAAATATAACTGCCGTATAATTGTGTATGTCAGAGACGTAAATGAACCGATATTTTGCGCAGAGTCCCTGAACGCGACGCCGACGCGCCGGCCGCGCTCCATGGCGCTGCCCGCCTCGCAGCGGCCGCCGTGGCAGCAGCCGCCGCTGCCGCCGCACACTGCGCAGCCGCCGCCGCAGCCCGCGCCGCCGCCGCTGGCGCGCGCGCTCTACGCCTACCTGTCCTCGGGGGACAACCAGCTCAGCTTCCTGGAGGGGGACGTGCTGGCGCTGCTGGGCGAGCGCACCAAGGGCTGGCAGTACGGGGAGAACCTGCGCACGCAGCTCACCGGCTGGTTCCCGCTGGCCTACACGGAGACCATCGACACCGACGTGGGGTGAGATTATTAAATATTACGTCCAATGTTTATTTATTTACATATATGGGTACACGTGCACCCCCTCGTAGTACCAGCCACCGGTAGGTACCACCGGTCATAGGCACGAGTCAGACGCAAGCACGAGGCACGGATGGCACCATGCGCCTGCGGACAAGCAGGAATCCTTTGTTCAGAAATAAAATAAAAAGCAGCCCATCTTCTATGTGGGCATGTCAGTCCGTTACCAACCTCCGGCGGCGGCAGGAGGCTAGGGCCTTAGAGTATCTATAATTGCCTTTATAATCGTACTCATGTATATTTTGTACTTATTTTATCGAGATCATCAAATATTGTACGCCTTTGGAGCTTTTTCGTCGCATGACGGTGGTGACCCGAACAAGCAATTGCTCCTAACCATCTTCCAAACCTCCAAACATTTATATATACGGCTCTAAAGTCTTTTACTTTATAACTTGTACAAAGTTGATAAACAATAGGCAATGGAAATAATATATAAAAAAATACAAATTTGAACATAAATTATTTAGAAACATAATCAAGAACAATATAAATGTAGAATTAAAGGAGACAATAAAACAATAACAGTAATTCGATGAAATAAGAAATTTAAATAATAATTTTACGCAATGAAATTCAATTTAAAAATATGCATTTTATATAGGCTATTCAATTGGCAATATAATAAATTATAGAAGAATAAATAAAACAATAAATATTAATTCAATGAAAACAGTTAGTAAAAGTATAAAACGCACAATGTTTATTATAATAAATTTTTGTTTTGTTTAATATAAAAAATGTTTATTATAACAAAATTATAATAAGTATTTTTGTAAATGTGTAAACTTATAAAGTTGACGTACTTTAAGTTGAAAATTAAGCAGTCTAGCCGCGTGTAGAATATTCAGAGTATCGTAGACTCTTAAGGAATCGAAAAAAACGTAAGGTGAGCGAAAAATAATACAATTTTCAGTTCTGCGACTCTCGAAGATTGGTGTTACATTTTGTTATTTGGAATAGTGGGAAATCCCCTCGCAGGACTATATTCCCGCTTTAACTATGAGTCGAAAATGTTCAAGCAACCATGACACAATATCAATAGTTATGGAGATATGCCACATCAAATTTTACATTTTATTCAATACTTCTGACTTATTTTTTATAAAACTTTGGACTTTCATAACAGTAACTTATATCGAATGTGAAATTTTTAAAAATTTTGACGAAATCAGTTTATTTCACTAGGTCAGTTTCAGTAGGTAGAATAGGTCAGTTTAACGGTTATATTTTACTGACCGAAAAACTTCAAATATTACTTGATGTGACCACTCACGTACCACATGATTTCTCTGCCCAAATACGAGCTCGCAAATTTTACCTATCCTCTAGTGAATCAAATTTTGTTCTCATTTTCTAGCTTTAGCACGTCGCCACACTGTAATATATTCGCAATCTAGCGGAACTTTATTCAAAAATTATAAAGCAAGCAAATAAAAATTAGTAAAATATACACAATAGCTAATTACCTAGACTATATGTTTTGATAATTATTTGCTAAATAACAGCACCGGTTTTCATATGGTAACCTGGCAAAGTGACACTTGCATAGGCCGCCATTCTAACAGCAACTTTGTTCGTTAATTTGAGTCATTGTGATCAAGAATAAAGTGAATTTTTTTCGAAGTACAGTTACTAATACACATATATATTTTATCTTCACGTCTATGGCTACTCGATAAAGTAAACTGTATTACAATATATATTTTTTATTGCCAAATACAAAGCCATTTACTTGTACATATCGAAATCGTAATATTTTTGAAGAAGTGTGACTTTGCTTTGATTTTACAAAAAATATCCATGGGTACCCAACGAGAAAATAATTTTATTTGCTGCTTTGGTTCATATTCTGTAAGATTTCATTAAATTTGACACTCATACAATATTTTTTAATTTTCTTTAAGAGTACCTACAATAATGAAAAGATAAATATTTTACGTATGGCTTTTAAGTGGCAAAAAAGGATCAATACAGGTGCATTTAGAATTTTATAATACAAAAACACAACCAGGTTGATTTGAAAAGCACGCCTTGAGAACTAAAAATGTACGTTAGGAGTCTTAGAGTAAAAATAGATGCGAAGCTGGAAAAAAGCTGTAGAAAATTATCGAAATTTTTGGCTGAGCATGCTGGGTTTGAAGATATAGTATCATTGCCTTCTAAGTTTCTCGACCTGCTTCCATCCTCAAGTTCAGCAGGTTTACGAGATTGTAAAAGATTAGGTAGGCCTTGGAAGTCATTCGAAAATGTATTTCGAAAATCCAAAAGAAAAAAACCATAGATCTAGTTTCTACAAAAACTCAAGAAGAATTAACGGTCGCCACTGAAGTTAGTTTAAGATCATCCGGGAAAAGGGATGCAGCTAATCTAATGAAAGAGGTAGCTGCTGAGTCTCTTTACTGAGCTACTCGAAAAAAAAATTGAAACAAATTTTTGGAGTACCAGAGCCAAACTCTCTCTAGAAGCCGCCTTGACATTAATGGTTAATGCCAAATTGAGTACCCACCAGTATAACACACTGAGACAACAGTCGAGGGGTAAAAATTTAAATATTTATCCAGCTTACCATCTTGTCAAGAAAGCGAAAACAGAGTTCCACCCTTCGCAAGATTCGATTAATTACAAAAATTAAAAAAGTTATTTTTACAAGGATTTTATCATTTTATTGATTGTATTGAAGAAAATGAATTTTTCATAATCGATATAAGTTACTGTAATGATAGTTCAACTTTTTGCAAAAAATAAGTCAGAAATATTGAAAAAAAAATGCAAACTTTGATATTGCATATCTCCATAACTATTGATATTAGATCACGGTTGCTTGAACATTTTAGACCAGTAGCCGAGTAACTTTAGCCTTAACAAAGTACTTTCAGGGTTTGCGTTAATTACGTGACATGTTGTATATAAAACAAGCTCAATTTGTGCAAATATAAGTCGAATGAACCGACTTTTGTTTTTTTCTTGCACGAAACTCTATGAATTTGAATAGATTTTAGTTATGTGTACATATAAATAATATATTTATAAATATTCAGGAAAAGTTTCATAATAATCATACATATATTAAGTTCCGCTAGATTTGGAATATATCACAGTGTGGCGTCGCTTCGCTCACAAAACCTTAAAATATTATATAATTTCATTTTAAAGCGTGTAGCCACGTAGGACATTATTTTTCCTCATAATTTAATATGCCCAAGAGAAAATAATGTTAGGACGAAATAACACGTTATATGATACTAGTCTGGCCTGAATGTCAAGGACGCTTAGATATTAATATCATAGAAGATATGATAGGTCTGGTCTACTCAGTACTCGCAAAAAGCCAATGTCACAAGACTGTATTTCTCTTTGAAATATCTGATATATATATAATAACATAAAAGTAATCATCAGATGTCGCTTTGTGTCTGGTAGGCACAATATTAGCTTTTACTAACATTCTATAAACTTATTTCTTCAAAGAAGCGAACGTAAAAACACACATTTTAATGGTCCAATTTAAAATTGTCATTGTTTAACATTATCCTTCAAAGAGTATTTTGTATAAAGGTGCACAGATACCTCACGGAGATGAAGCTATTTATATGAGAAATTGGTATATAAATCTTTTGATGTTCTTATATAAGGTTTACAATCTATCTTATGGGTGGATCTGGTGATCACTTTACACTTTATAATATAACGTTTAACGCAGGCGTTAATATATTCGGAAAAAATCGAAATTAAATATTTATCTGGCAGTGTATTATGAAATATTAAAATCTGAATTTTATTTTAATTAATGTGATATATATTTTATTTTGATTTATTTTCAAAATATATGCGTAGAAAAAAGTCATGCTTCTTGTTCACACTGCACGCTATTTGTGCAACGCGTGTTTCACTTTACACTAATGCCATCTATAGTAAATATTTCTCATCTCCGCGAACAGATATATTGCCGCTTATGAAACAATATTTTTTTATTTGTACAAAAATCCAGTAATTGTGATCTTGAAAAATTTGAGTAGGTATACATAAAATATTTTGTTGAGTATTTTGCAGTTTTTTTTTTGTATTTTCCTATTCCTTTAATTACAATACAAATAATAAAATTAGGTGAACGCTTTTCAATCAAATACAACTTGTCACAATAATATTTTAATTATTTTCTTACTAAGAAAAGAGCTTATACTCCGAAAAACAGGCCTCATAGTCCAATGGGTAAGACTCTAGTCTGTCATGCCGGGGATTCGGTTCGATGTTGTCACAGTATAGCTATGTGGTTTTCTTAAACCTGGATATTTTTATGGTGTTTCACTACAGTAGTTGGATTTTGTGGCATGTAGGTTAAAAAAATAATTTAAATTGTTTATGTATGCGTGATCACGATAACTTTTCACATCTATATTCTATTTATTTTCTAACTAAACTGAATAATAGGAGTTTTTATCTAAAAATAAAATAGCAGCTAGAGCGATTCTATTCTCTGACGTTCGATATGATGCTGACGATTTATTTTACTATTTACTTTTATGGAAGTCTGGATAGGTGTCTCTCTCTCATTATAACGCTAGCCATCCCTATTGCTACACAATATATTAACAGGAAGGTGTTTCATATCCCTCAGATATAAACGAAATATTTTCACAGCATTCAAGACTTGATTTATAAAAAAAATGCAAAACTTTTATTTTTAGTTTTCTTCTCTCATATCTTTTTCACATTTGCTAGGTTAAATACATTTAAAAAAATATATTTGAATATAAATTTTATTGGAGACTACATGTCGCTAACAATAGCGCATTTAAAATAGCATTAGAACTTTTTGGAACATTTTCAAGGAAGTTGATGGAGAGAAGGCACGTAAACTGCAATATAGTTGAACCTTGATTTTACAAGTGTACGTGTTTTCCGAGCCGAATGAGTATTTTGCAATTCTCAGTGAAAAATATTGCAAATTGCAGAATATTGCGGCAGTAAGGCGACGTACAGCTGTGTAACAAAAAAATAGAAAGCACACAGCATATATTATTACTAAACAAAATAGTATTGCTTGGGGAAATAAAAATTTTTCAGTGTGAATGTATTTATTAAGCGGCTCACTAATTGAAATAAATTAATTTTAAATCGCGTCAAAAATAATCAGAGAAATGATAGAGTAGTGACTGTCCGCAATAAATGAACTTAAAAAATTCGGGGTAGGATTTGTTCGCATTTTTTTTATGCTTCAACAGGCCAAGAGGCCCAATTACAGAAACACCCAGGCTTGAGTTATTCACATAGATTATAGATTAGTTGTGACCTCGCCGGATAACGAACCCGGAACCCTCGATGTGAGAGCCAGTGTCATGCCCACTGGGCTACGAGAGTCGTCCACAATAATCTACTTGATTTCTACCATAGATAATAATTCTTTGTGTATTCGGTACAGGCAGGGGCGTGCAGTGGGAACATCGCAGCATGACTTTTACGTAACCAAGTATTTGGAAAAAAAATCGGAATACAACATATATTTCGTAATATTTCTATCACAATTGTTATCATAGCATTCATATTTTGATATACCATAAAAACCTGTAGCATAAATATTGATTTCTATTTTTTTTCCAAAATATACGTTTACAAAAAGGTTATGCTTTTATGGTATAAGGTTATTCTTTTTTGGAACTGCTTGAAAAAAATACTGAGAATAATACGTAATAGGTGTATATTTCAAAATTATTTTCTTTTCGAAAACTATGATATTTTAAAATAAAAATTCCTATTTTGTATAATACCTATACAAAAGACTTTAGGC
>JADDOH010018160.1:0-38169 GCA_016648135.1 Agrypnia vestita
TTTCCCAAATAAAAATTTAGCGAGCTAAAAAAAAAAAAGAAAAAAAGGTCGCCAGACAGATTTCTTCGTTCGATTCCAAAAAATTTTCAAACCATGGGGGGGGGGGGGGTTGTTACAGTTTCCAGAGATTTCTCCGTTTAGCTACATCAACTTCCCAAAAATTTCTTCATAGCTCCCAAAATTTTTCAAACCATGGGGGGGGGGGGTTGTTTCAGTTTCCAGAGATTTCTTCATATATCTACATCAACTTTCCAAAAATTTCACGTAAAAAATACACTATTTAAAATGTGTTTCTCATACTTTCGATAACTTTGAAGTGTATGTACTTTGTAGTGTTCGCTTTGAAATGAAGTGTACTATTTGAAGTTTATACTTTCAATAACTTTGGTGTTTGTAGTTTGTAGTGTGCACTACACATCAAGATGTGCGAAGTGTGCGCTTCAATGTAGTGTAGTACTACATTGTAGTAGTGAGTACAGAGCGGACCCATCACTACCGGGCTGACCCCGGTCTGAAGACAGAAAAAGATTAATAAAATGTTTTGCATGTACCCCACAGGGACACGACACTACGTCACTATTGGGCCTGAGCTTGCACAAGGCCGTGACACAGTCATTGGACCTGCAGGGTATTAATAATTTAGGAAATGTGTTAAATAAGTCGACCGTGAAGTTTCAAAGTTAAATAGGACATAAAGGCAGTTAGACTAATTGATACGCGATGCTTTCCAAAATTACTGCATAGTACTTTGCCTTAACGAGTATTTTGATACCAATCTCGACTATAGACGAAGTGGTTTTCTATACTTATCGCGTTTTTAAGAAAATCTCAAAAAGTCAATTTTTCTTCCAAGTCAAAAAATGAGCCTACATATACGTGTGTATACTCTCCAGATAGGTATTTTTTTAGCAATTATGATACAAAATGATTCATCAAGATCGGACACTTTTGTCGGAAGTTATTTCTACTTTTGTGATTTCAGCAATAATTGACCCCGGTGGCGGTCAGATTAAAATCAGTAAAAATTAGTATACAAGTGTTTACCGGATTTTAAGTATTACCAATGGATAGGTCTTGACTGAGCGCGTCTTGTAGTAATATTTTTAAGTATGTCAGATAAATATTACTTGCGTAATATGCTTTCAAAAGGGGGCCGCGGAGAAAACTTTCTCATTTATTTTCTCAGGCGCCCCGGTGTAACTTTATATGCGTAGAAGTACATCAACTTAAGAATTACTCTCGCTGGGAACACTATAAAAAAGGTTTCAGGTTGATTTGGTGTCTGTGAGAGCTGTAATCTTTTCTTTTATTGATTTCCAGTGAAATTTCAATTATCAGAAAAAATGTGTTTTTTTATCATACAACTGCCGATAACTGATTATATCGCGCAGCGTGTGTGTGAATTTACTTGACAACTCTTTATTTCAGGTAAATTTTATCAAATATTTCTCACCATGTAATTTCCTCAAAGGTCACCGGCAACTGATTATGCGCGTATTTAAAATGACTACTTTCAGTTTTCAACCAACAAAATGGTTTAGATAATAGGGCAAAACTTGCGTCTTACGCAAAATAAAAATACCTCCCGCTTTCTCTTTTATTGAACAATAAAATGTGACACTCCGTTTTTACATACAGTCATGATGCAATTCTGTCAAGCTCCTGGATTTCAACAAGGAATTCCAAATTCTGAAATGAGAGATATTCATAAGCATTTATAGTACAATATTATGCCAGTATGAAAGACATGTCTGGATCACGCTGTACAACACATTTATTTGTTCAAAGCGAGGCGTAATTTTACTTTCCGAGAGCATAATTTCTCTCGATTCATTCCTTTAATTGCGAGTTCCAGACCTGTCGCCCAGGTTACCGACTTAGACACGGTATTCACCCCCAACTGGGTCGGGGGCGACCAACTGCTGATGATGATGATACCCGGTTGTCAATCAAATATCTATTCATGACAACAGGGCATCAATGCTCTTTATGTGTGGAATAAAATCACTTCCCGCCCTCTCTCCTCTATTTGGAGCAATAAATTCGACATTTTTATTACATACAATTGTGATTCAGTCTCATTAAGATCTCTGAAACAATTCAATAAATTCCATAATTTTTAGAAAACTCTGAGATGTTAAAAAATCTGAAAATTAAGATTTTCATATAACGTTTCTCAGTAAAAAACATATACATTTTAGCTCATGTCGTACATGCATTTTCATTGCTCCCAGCGAGATGTGATTTTATGAAGCTACTTCCTCTCAATTCGCTCCCCCCTTTCTCGGTTGCCGCCGCCTGACGCCCCGTCCCGATCGAAGGGGAGCCGGGCACATCCAACCGGGCTGCGGCGATCGGCAGCGGCCCTGAAAGGGGCCTTTGTGGAGAATACCGTCTCCGCTCTGCTTCACTCACAGCAGAGGTTTCTACCCTTTAGGTGACGCGGTTGCGTCAACTACAGAACTCGAGAGTTCAGGTCTAGGATCAGGTCTTGTCCCGTCCAGTCCGTAACATGTAAGAAACTACGTCTATGTATATATAAGGATTTTTTTATATAAAATAATGATAGTAAAATTTATTTTTAGAACACAAGAAAAAAAAATCATTTTATGTAAATGATTTTTAATATTAACAATTCGACGCCGACGGCGTTGTAAATAAACAAATAGAATGTCGTGAAACAGGAAAACGTAAATATGACTGGTGAAAATAATTTTACATGTTTTAAAATATATTTTTATATGATAGTGTTTTTTATTTGAAGACTTCTCCTGGATATAAGTTTCTAGTTATAATTATATTTTAATTTGTTAATTAGTTATAATATTATTATTAATTAATTAAATATTCGAATTGTAAGTTTATTTGTTTTGTAAGTAGATTATAAGTACTGGTTATAAATTTTTTCGGTCTCATAAATAATCAATTTAAGGTGAATATTATGTCAATTTTGTATATAAATAATTCTGTATTCAAGTAATATAAATAATTTAAATCATCGAAATAGTGTGGAACAAACGAAGTGCATCTCCCACGAACAGTGTACATAATACGAACAATAAATTTAGGCCTACGAGATGTGCATCGTATCGGGTCCATCGCAAAATGACTCAGGCGAGGAGGCGGGATCAGGAAAGGAGTTGTCGCCAACCAATGGCTACACTTCTGGATGCCGAGGTGACACCGGTTGACCAAACACCGAAAAGGAAGGTCGGGCCAAGGAAACCGGCAGAGATCCGCCCCGACGGCCTAAGATAAAAGGCCGGATGCTGTGCCGGAAAAGGCAGTCATCACAGTAGTGAGCAGTGATCAGTAATCACAGTAGTGAGCAGTCAACACAAAGTGATTAGTGGTCAGCAAAGAGTAATCGCAAAGTGATCAGAGGGTAGTCATAGAGTGATCAGAGAAGTGAAACAGATAGCTGCCGTCAGCTATCGGACAGCTGACGGACGAACTGAAGTCTAGAGAGAGTGACATACCAGCTTCAATAATCGCGAAACCGGAACGGTGAAGTGAAACTAGATAGAGAGGTTTAGATCCGGTTGGAACAGCCGGACAATTGATGCCGGCCCTGCGCTAATAGGACCGTGAAGGTCCATCGCCGACAATGACGAAAGATGGCTTTGGGGGCGGTCCAAGCCTCCAATGAGGCGATGCGAAGAACAGACAGCCATCAGACAGCAGCGCGGCGCCGAGAAAGCTCGCCCTGCTGACTTCCTGGCTGGAAGTACCCCGGCTCCCATCTCCGGAGGTCTCTAGGATTAAGGTAGATAATAATATTAGATGATAGATTAACGATAAAGCATTTGTGCAATTTTTATAACATAAATAAATTTTAATAATATGTAAATATGCATAAATTAAATTCTTTTCATTCCGATTCCCGCCATCTTTCTTCAGTGACCATCTCCAAGTTATTTGTTTTGATAACACCACAGAGCGGCAAGCTAGCCGGAGATCTGCCCTCTGAGAGATGGACATTCAGAACCCACCCAGGTGTATATCAAGCCTCCTAAGAAAGACTGCATTAGCGTGTGTACCGTAATATCAAGCCTCCTAAGAAAGACCGCATTAGCGTGTGTACCGTAATATTAAGCCTCCTAAGAAAGACCGTTCCGAATTAGCATATGTAAGGCGTGCGTACGACACATATTCTTTCGTTGTGTTGGTGTTTACGGATATTAACACCAATACAATGAAACAATGTGCCTCGTACGCACAGCTTACACATACTAATTTAATTGTTTTTTCTTAAATGGAATGGGGTCTACCTACAGTAAAATTTTGCGTTGTAATATGAAATATGTAACATGCCCTAGAACAGGCCTGCCTAGTTGGGCAGTTATATATATATATGTTATTACATGATAAATAATTTTATTGAATAAATTGAATGAATAAATAACTCATATTCGGCCGTATTCTGAAAATATCAGTATTGCTATTTTAAGTTTGACAGGTTTGAAGTGAATATTCAATCAATCAGAAAGCTCTAAAACTTGAGCAAACGTTAAGTTATTCATAATTTCCTTTCAAACTTAAAACGTCAAAATTGGCGGAAATAAAATGTTTTACAATAACTGTCAAGATACAGAAATAGTTATTTTTAGAATACGACCGATTTTGTGTGTAGTGCAAAGTTTATATAAAAATTATATTTTAAAATGCTGCACCACAAAGTACCTAACTGCCAAATCGTTCAATAATAAACAGTTCTTTCGTGAGTAGATCATGAATGACACATCTCTAATGTCTAATATCTGTGCTCTGACTTTTGTATATATTTTCTCTTTTCTAAGATCTCTTCCCTGTCTGACATATTCTCTTTTCTATGTGTCTGACTTGACGGATGACGTCTATCACTAGATTTATAAAAACAGTGGTTGAAAACGTTTTTGTTGTATTGTACATATAATCAATCGTGATATTCATTATTATCTCTAAATATGATTTGCGTACTGTAAAAAGTGATCCTTAAATTGACATGTGTATTCTGTGTTCGTAAATATGCTGAGTGATAGAGAAAAATCGAAGAACAGTCAGATTTTGCCTACGTCGGGCGAACTTTATTATGAACCGTCGACCCATCTGTCTCTGTGTCAGCCGCATCTGATGCCTCTTAAATCCTCAAATCTCAAGAAACTGCACAAGCTGCAAGAAGAAGCGACTAGAGCTTGGATGGATTATAAAAAGAAATCTGAGGACAAGAAATAATTACATAAAATGGCTTACACCTTATTTATAACAGAGATAATTTCGGCTTTTGTTCTGGCAGCCTGCTTGCTATATCGCTATGGGGACTGTTACCGCAACCACATCATCGTGACGCTGGCCGTGCTCACAGCGTGGTACTTTTCTTTCCTCATCGTTTTCATCCTGCCTCTAGACGTCAGCTCTGTAAGCTCGTTTCCTTTTTACTAATTGGGTTTAATATTTGGCAGGGATTCTACATTTTAAAATATGATGTATAATCAATTTGCTTATGTTAAACTGGGTAAAAACTGCACGTGGCAGTCCTATCGCCAACCTTTTAGTGTTCAAGTACACAAGTGGCTCTCTGGCAGAAGATAAATAATTCTTCTAAAACTTTGGAAATTCACAATTTTATTTTGGTAACAGAAAATAATTAAAGGGAAAGACAAAATACGACTTTTGCCAGATTGTTTTTACTTTTTGTACCAACAAATAATTGTACACGCAAATGAACGCAGAAAACTTTGGCATTCATTATTTTATTAAGCTTTATTGCGATAAGTATAAAAAATTTACTTACACTCCACAAGAGGGTAAGAAGAGACTCCATGAATGTTTTCTTTAAAAATGATTTGGGATTTTGTGAACTTTTAGTAATTGTAAATTACTCTAGCGATATGTCATCACTGTAGTATTATCAACACTCATCTGTGCTGGGAATAATCCAAGACTATGGTCCCGTTGTTCATACAATGAAAATAAGTATTTCACTATATAATTTAATGTCCTGTTAATTTAATCTAACTAAAATAATCGTAATCTAAATTAAACAAACCAAACCTAATAACCTAACCAAACCAAACCTAATAACCTAACCTAACCTCATATATTGCCTATGAAATGTCAAAATATGCTGTCCATTTTTCGAAACTTTAAAGTGTAATATCTTATTTAATACTTACTTTTTAAACGTAAATTATATTTCATTTTGTTATTAGCACATTCAATAATATAGTGAAATAATCATTTTTGTTGAATATGCAATGGGACCTATATCTTGGATTTAGCCAGATGATTATTGAAGATACTATTATTTTAATTCTGAGGTAAATTTTAATGCTATACTGAATATGCTTGTGATATCATCTCCATTTATTGACAACAAGTAAATATTAAGTTTTTCTTTACTCCTAAAGCCTCACTTTCCTTGCACGCTTGTCATCAAAGCGTATATTAGTGTATTATATATTATTTAACTCTGTTTCTGGACGTAGATACAGAGGAAAAACTCCTTAAATATAAGATTTATCATCCAAACTCCCTCAGTAGAAGTCTTCGACCATTACACCTTCCAGATTAAAGTAAACTCCGATAAACATTTCCAATTATATTTTCATAATATCATAATTTTTTCTTTGTTCAGTTTTTTACGAAAAAAACAATTTTTTGCCTGTTACTATTTCATCTTAACATAACATATAGATCGAAGAGATCTCAGGGGAATGGAGGTTTTACTAAATCAAGAAGGCCAAAAAGGCGACGTTACGGTATTGCAAACTCTTGTTTTACTGCTTGGACAACTATATATTCCGTACATAATCAAATATAGACCTAAAAGTTATATTTTCATCATCTCAAGTTTTCATCAAGACATAGTCTTGCTCAGCTTCATCTTTGAGGTCAACTCGAATTTCTAAAATCAGAGGTAATGAAATTTTTCAAAGTCTAACTCGTCACCATTTTCTTCTATTATCCTCTCTCTCGTTTCGTAAAAATATTATATTGTATGTATTGAATGAAGTAAACCAAACACATCATCGGTGGAATAAAGTGTGTATCGTTATCTCGCTCTCACGCATTTGGTACAAGGGTATTTATTATATATATTTAAGTCAAATGAAACATAATTCCCGGTACCTCTATGTTTCGATATAGTAATTGATTGAAATATTTACATTTTTAATGCAAATACTTAGTTTTCACTAAGGAATTATGGGAATATATATTTTAAATCATTTGATTAAGATTATACCAGCGATTATATCAGCTGAATTAAATGTATAAAGTTAGACTTAACTTAATATGTTATATTAATATTGTTGCGTGATTAGTTACCGAGTTATCGGGATAAATATTGATTTGGGGGATTTCAAATCGAATGGGTTAAATAAAACACAATCTCTTTATGTAAAATTTGTGTTTTTTATACAAAGTGATTGTTTTATTCATTAATATAAATAAATAATTTAAAACTTAAAATCATCTAAGTTCTTAATATGGTCTGATGAAGTTTGAGCTAAACGAAACTGGTTGGAATTGTATTTGATAAAATGAATGACTTTATAGAGAGTGATTGCTTTTTATTAAAATCATTATTTTATTTGGAGTTTGGCCCTCCAACTCCTTTATTAACTTCTTGGGCCTCTTCTGCTAATAATTATATCTTCTATGATGAGGTGCAGAGTTTGGTATTTTTCTGAGAGTCCACCATATGACAAAAATATTCACATTGTAATTGTTATTTTTTTTACATTGTCGTTACTTGTGGCCGATGGCTCCGAAACTGATTTATTTATATCAAGTACAAAACTTCTTTGCGCTTTTTCCAGTTTTTGGGTAATTTTATCTTGATGCCTCAGTAAAAATTGGCACAAAAATTGCATTAGAAAATATTACAACATTTTCATATACATACTCTTACCTTATGTTTTATTTTCATGTTTTGTAGTATGTATTTTGTAGTATGTGTGTTTCATGCCAAGAATATCTAAATTGTTTTGAAATTAAGAATATTTTGTAGATGCCGAGAATTGATCCCGCTATCTTTCTCACGCTAAGTGAGCGCACTCATATTTTGCTATTTTCCTATGTTGTTGTATAAAGCCATTTATTCACTAAGGGACAAATTGTCCCTCAACAGCACGCGAGGCATAGAGTCTACGTGACGTTGCAACGTCGTGCACTGTTCCGCGACGTTGTGCACAACATAGCGCGGCATTTCTACGTGCCGTGGCAACGTTGCCATGCGCATGGAACCCGAGCGAGCTCACTGCAACATTACGCGGAGCGTCAGTATCACATGGTATGTTTACAGCATGCGCTGTATCTGTCAAGTAGGGATGGGTCGTCGACGTATTTACCGTCGACGAAACGAGACCGTCCACGTCCGTCCATCAACGAGACGATCAACTAGTTGAATTCGTCAACTAGTTGAATTCGTCAACTAGTTGAATTCGTCAACTAGTTGAATTCGTCAACTAGTTGAATTCGTCAACTTCGTTACGCGGACGTCGCGGACGTTCTGTCTAAACATCGGGACGAGGACGCGACGCTGCTCAACGGCTCAACAAGATATGTGAGTCCCACATATCTTGTTGAGGCTTCCGCGACAAGATATGTGAGTCCCACATATCTTGTTGAGGCTTCCGCGACAAGATATGTGAGTCCCAGTGTGTACACGTCAAATGACCGCGTCATTGTCCCCAAAACATGAGCGTAGATGTTCATGCGACATGCCGCGCGGAGTGCTGCACTATTTGTCCCCTAGTGAATACATGGCTTTAGTATATAATTCAGATTTTTTTGTATTAGGTTTGAATGCATTGATTTTTATACACTGGTGTTCTAGGAGAGTGCGACGCAAATTGAAATAATGCAAATCCATTTATATTTTCCTGTAAGATAAAGTAATATGTATCCATAATCATTGTGAAAATCTAACTAACTAACTAACTAACTAACCATCACGCCGTTTCCCTGCAGGGGTAGGCAGAGAGGATTGAACGCCACACTCTTCTATCCTGGCACACCACTTTTGCTTTGGCCACATTCATACATCTTCTCATACACGTTCTACGGTTGTTGCGGCTTTTAACAGGGCCATCCTCAAATACTTGTAGTACCTGATCGTGCCAGGTCTTTCGCGGACGCCCTCTATTCCTGTTGCCTTCAACATTCGCCTCATATATTTTCTTAACCATCCTTTCCTCGTTCATACGTTCCCCATGACCAAACCATCTCAGCACTCCTTTCTTTATTCTATCTACCACACTACAGCTAGCATTGCATTCACTTCTAATTTGTTCTTTCATTCCTCACTCTATCGACCAAAGATCTTCCCACAAGCGTCTTAGTGACCGCATTTCCACCGCATTCATCTACTTTCATTCCTCTTTTGCCAATTCCAGGCTTCACTTCCATACATAAGGGTTGGCACTAGAACGCCATTATGTACCGCTTAGTCTTGCTTCTTTTGACAGATTCTTATTGGCCATAATTGCATTTAGTGCACCATTAACTTTGTTTCCCGCAGTTACTCTCCTTTCGATATCATTCTCAGCCTTGCCGTCTCTACTAAACATACTTCCCAAATACACAAACTCGTTCACTTGTTCTAAGCATTCGTTGTTTATAATTACATCACACTTAGTCACTCTTTCGTCTCTCTCGAATACCATCACTTTCGATTTGCTGACATTCATCAAAAGTTCACTCTGCATGCATACATCGGACATCCTGGATACCAAGCACTGCAGATCAGCTTCACTGTTAGCCACTAATACTGCATCGTCTGCGTATAGCAGACAGGATATGGTGAGTCCGTCCATTTTCGCTCCAACTTCTAGTTCCTTCAGTTCTTTCATACAATTATCCATATACAGGTTGAAAAGCCATGGTGACATTACGCATCCCTGTTTGACACCTTTTGTAATATCAAACCATGATGTGAATGTCCCATTAATTCTCACGCAAGCACTACTTCCTTCGTACAGGGATGCAATTGCCTGTATGAGTTTACTCTTCACCCCATATTCAGACAAAACCTTCCATAACTTTCGTCTTATCACTCTGTCATACGCTTTTTGGAGATCCACAAAGGCACAAAAAAGTTTTTGGTTCTTTGCCAAAAACTTTTCCGTCATCTGGCGCAGTGAGAAAATCTGGTCCATGCATCCTCTTCCACTCATGAAGGCTCCTTGTACATCCCACACTTTTTCTTTCGTTGTCATCCTCACTCTTTCTATCAAAATTCTCGCATACAGAGCCTCAGAGCTCAATAGGCTAATGGCCCGATAATTCGCGCAGTCCATTCGCGACCCTTTTCCTTTCTATAGAGGCATGATAACAGCTCTTCTCCAATCCTTAGGAGTGTAGCTGCCCTCTAAACATCGGTTGAAGAGTCTGTGAAGCCACGTGAGTATTACTGGACCACCACCCTTAATGTACTCGGCAGCAACATTATCATAACCCACAGCCTTGCCATTCTTCATGTGCTTCAATGCTCTTTTGATTTCTTCCACAGTTATTTCATTCACACTGTCGTCACTATTCATAAATCCATTGGACGCCTCAAAGGAGTCCTCACTCACATTCCCATTACTCTCATACATTTCTTCAAAAAATTCCTTCCATCTATATTTTATTTCATTTTCGTTTCTAAGCATCTTTCCATTCTTAGACATAATAGCATTCACACAACCTCTTTTCGTGCCACTTCGAGACTTTTTAACTTCCTTCCAAAAGATCTTGATATTTTCTTGGAAGTTCTGAGTCAATTTAAGTCCCTCGTCCTCCAAACGCTCCTTTCTTTCTTTCACTCCGTGCTTTACCTTTTTCTTACATACAATATATAAATCCTTTGCTAGCGTATATCCATTCACATCTCCATTCTTTGCTGCCAAGAGGTTACACCACGCTTTTTTCTTCTCATTTTTAAGATCTCTAATCTCGTCATCCCACCATGCATCTCCTTTCTTCCTTCCTTGGACAGTCACACCGCACACTTCCTTGGCTGACTCATACAGGCTCTTTTTGATGTGTTCCCATGCACTATCAATATTGAGCTCTTCCATACATTTCTCATTTAACCTTTCAGTGGTTTTCCTTTCAAACTTTTCCCTGGTATCCTTCTCTTGCAATCTTTCGATTTTGACCCTAGTCGGGGCTACCACTGTTTTCTTCTTAGATCGCCACCCATGAAACAGATTCACTCTTGATACTACAAGAAATTCTCATATTATGTCGAAATAATTCCTAACTAGGGATTGTAATCCGGGGACGTTTTCCAATTAAGGAAGGCCAATCCCGGGATCCTGGGGTCTGCCCGGGATTGGTCAAGATAGGTATAGGTGATTATGAAAGAAGAATATACATAATTGATAATATGCAGTTTAAAGTACAATGCAAGTTATTTATTGAAATTTTGGCACACTAAATTTGATAAGAGTATTATTATTAGCTCAGTACTTTTCTATCAGTCTATGTATGTTTTATGTTATATTATAATAATGCTATATTATAATAATTCTATCAGTCTATGTACGTTTTATTATAATAATGCGTCTTGTGATGCAAATATTTTTAATTTTAATCATACAAAAATAAATCTCTACCTATATTATAATTATAATACTATAAAGTAGGTAATTTATATAATCTTCATTACCTGCATAATATTGTACAACAAAATTACGTTTTTGTAGGTATATAATTATTTAAACTTCAGTAAACTTTTTATTAAAGAGCTTTTTAATAAATAATAAGATATCTTGCTATTTGATATTAAGCTATATTTTTAAATCTCTATTTTCATGTATCATTTGCATCGGCAGTCACTAGCATACCTGTACAGTCATCGGTATGTTTAAGTTAGTAGACTGAGTATCAGTTCTCCACTGCTCTTGATGAATTTTTTAAAAATCGAAATAACACTATTCTATGCAGGGATTGTACGACACTTGAACCTAAGCTATGTAATGCACTTTTTTCTACATTACATTTTTTTCTCGTAGTGTGTCTCATGCCATTTCGTACATTTTTCATTATTGTCATTTTTACTTGCTCCAATCAGTACTAACTTTTGTTAGAACAGGTTTTTTGTTTCTTGACATATATTTGCATTATTCTGTAAATTTCTGTAATGCTCTTTTTTTTTGCGTAGTCTATATCTGTGTCCTAATTTCTGGATAGTCTGCACATTTGTATGTAGCATTCAGGCTTAATGAATAACTTGAAATAAGTTCTCCACCACTTTCCTTAAGTCTCATTTTGCTTGGAATAAGTTATTTTAGGCTCCTTTGAAAATCTTTGTGTTGGACAGGTAGATTATGATGGCAACATCATAAGACGACGTGATGATGATGATGATGACCCATCTGAAGTCGTCCGAGGTGGCCATATTTTGGGTCGCCGTCCTTTGTATGGACAGACACTGTGGGTATGGGAACATGCAGGGACATACAAAAGTGGGGAAGCATCCGCATCCCACCACGCCTCCGTGCGGATAGTCGGTGCGGGCGTCGAGTCCCGGCGCTGCGGTCCTAGAGAGGATAGAATGCCGCACCAGCGCGATACGTGGTATTTCCGACGGAGCGCGTGGACGACCGATCGAGCGACGGATCTGCGATTGGATCTTGAAGAATTCCCTGAAGAAATTACATTTGTGTCTTATAAAATGAAATGTTGTGAAATACTTAAGAAATGAAATGTCAAGTTTGAAATATTAATGAAGTACTTAATGAAATATTTAAGAATTAGTTAAGACACTTGTAAATGTAATTTTGAATAAAATCCATATGTCGTGGTTTGAATATACAGGGAAAGCTCGCGCGATGGGGTAAAATCAGTAAAAACCGCGCGAAGCGCCGCGGACCATTATGAGAATGGCCGCTATGTTGATAAAATTAATATAAAAAAATCCTTCCTCAGAGAGGCAAGGAAGTAAAATACCTAAGTATTTAAATGCGCCAGACGCGCCCTTCGTGTGATATTTTAATTTAAAAATTATAATGTTTTATTTTTTTTGATCGACTCCGTCACCGCCCGATACGACGACGGCGGGCACCTGGCGAGTGGAAAATACCCGCTGGTCGAGCGGCCAATGGAAAATTCCCGGCCTTTGCCGCGGCGAGCCCGTAGGGGCCAACGCGCGGCAGCCGATATTTTTGAACTCAGATTACGGAAGTTACAGACGTCGTATCGAGCTGAAACCTTTTTTATCATGTTCCTTGTGTGAACATCTATTACAATGATATGTTTTTACATATGTAAGATTACTCGGGCGCACTTAGTTTGTCGCGGCCCACTTTGAATGCTTATTACGTAATTAATATTAATCTGACATACTTGAAAATATCACCTAAGGATGCGCATGGTTGAGATCTATCTAATGCTAGTAATTAAAATCCGGTAAACACTTGTTTACTATTTTTAAATGAATTAAATGTTGAATTAATTCTCGAAAATACCACGGTAAACGGCATATATTTCTAAATAACTCAGTAAATTCTGTCTTGCGGTTCCAGTAAAATATGTCATTCTATTGGCAAGACATAGATTTGTATAAATGACATATATTTGTTTAAATCCCCAGGGGGGTGGCGTTAGATTTGTAATCGATTAAAATAATAAAATTTAGTGTAAACTCGGCTCGTTTTTGATATACTCGCGGAGCGAGTCGATGCACAGACAGGGGGCTAGCTTTCCGAACTGTATAAATAGCACGCCGGGCGGGCGAGCGTTACCATTCCGCTTGGAGCCTCTGCCGAGTACGCCTACGGAACATTTACTGTGTTTTTTATTCTCTCCTGCTTCGACCCCTGCTTTTCTTTGGGCTTGTATTCTGGATTTTGCTGACTTCTACTTTTCTTTGGACACGATTTTGGATTTACTGGCTCTGTTTACCACCTGAGGCGACGACTTGGCACGACTTTGGACTTCCTACGAATTTCGCTATCACAGCGGAATTTCTCTTGCTCTCCGCGCAGTGCAACCGCACTGCATTCCCCGGCCGGCCACTACATTTTCGGCTTCGGGAGCGAGCTCAGCGGACCGCACCTGTTTATATTGTTTCCGTGCGGAACAATTGGTCCTTATCGAGCCGGACTGCTGTGCTTCGCTTCACCACAGCGGAGCCGAGAAGGATGTCGCAATCTGGGGACTACCAGGAGCGCATGGAGGACGAGCAGCGTCAACGGGGGGAGTCGCCCGCCTCGGAACATTCCCGTTCTGGGTCGGACCGCGGCTCGTACCGATATTCGCGGACGGAAGACATCCGGCAACTGATGTCGGAACTACGCCGGGTGCGCCAGCGTATACGAGACCTGGAAGTGGAACGGGAGACGCTGCTCTGCTTCCTGAGTCAGCCGCAGCAGACGGGCGCCGCTGGAGCGGCGCCGGCCCCTGCTGCCACTTCTAGCGCCGTTGCCAGGCGCACAGCAGTGGGCCCCGTTACCATCGCTGCTAGGACAATAAGCGAGGAGGACCGCAATGGACGCGCTTCCACCAGTAGTGCCGCGCAGTATGGATGCTGCCCGGAGCCGAGCGCCTTCACACGGGAGTGGGTCAGCGACCAACCGGTTTCGGCACAGTCAATGACATCAATCATCGAGGAGGCGATCCGCCGCAGTCGACAGAGCGGTAACGTGAGCGAACCCACTCTTCAAGTTACTGCGATCATGGCGCGGCAGTCGGGGGCACAGGATCTCCCAGTCTTCAGCGGCGATCCTTTCGACTGGCCGACATTCTCCGCCCAGTTCGAGCAGTCCACGGCGCTCTGTGGGCTGACATCGGCGGAGAATCTGATCCGCCTGCAGAACTCATTGAAGGGAAAAGCGCGCGAAGAGGTCGCGCCACTGCTGTTGCATTCCGACAACATCGGCGAAATTATGCATGCGCTGCGCGACGAATTTGGAAACGCAACCGTGACTTTCGACGCCATGTTGGAGAAGGTGCGCCGCATTCCAGCGATCCACAGCGATGCGCCGCTACATGAGATGACCAGCTACGCCACCCAAGTACGGAACGTGGTGTCAACGGTGCGAGGTTTCGACGCAAAATACCTGACTTCCCCGAAGCTTCTCAGTGAGATGGTGGGGAAGATGCCGATGCCGTTGCGCTTCATGTGGGTGCAGTCACGCGGGGAGCATTCCACATCCACGGTCCAGGACTTATCGGACTGGCTGTCGCGGTCACTTCGAGCGGCCCACGTCGCCGGCCTTCGCCCCAAGAAGAGGGCCACCTACGGCGGGCAGGTCCACCAGCTGACAGACCACTACGAGGAGAGCCGACCGTCGCCCCGCCGATCAGAGACGACACCACCGACGCGGAGCGCCAATTATTGTGCTATTCACAAGAAATCGACACACACACATTTCTGCAGAAGACGGTGAAAGATCGGTGGCGCCTGGTGAGAGACCTCAAGCTGTGTGTCATGTGTTTACACGCAGACCATCGCGTCTCTATGTGCCGCGCCAGAAAATGCGGCACATCAGGCTGCGACAAGCGCCACCACAAGACACTGCATCTGACATACGCGCGTAACGCGCATGAGAAAGAGAGAGAGGTGCGCGCTGGTACGGAACAACCGGGGCAGGATAGAACGCCAGAACATACCGAGGCGTGAGAACGAAGCAGCGCGGTATATATCTTGCAATGCATCTGAGAAGGCGTGTAGCGCAATTACACACTTCGTCGAGTAGAAAGAGGGAGGCATTAAAGGTAGCCTTCGCCTCGGCGAAATGTAAAGTAGCGCCATGGAAGCCACTCTCCATCACCATCGTCTGCAACCTGACGTGTTTTAACCCATTAAACGCCGCACCAGTTCTCGTTGTTCGATTTTCATGAAATGTGAGAATATGTTCTAAAACTATACCTTTAAGAAAATATCGTCAAAAAAATATGGAAAAATCTTTTAATTTGGAAAATTTGAGGTGTTGCATTTTCGCAACGTCAGCGAAATAGGGGGGTAAAAAAATAGGTTATACACTATTAAGAAAAAAATATATTTACTTAATAACTAAACATATTACTAACTTATGGAGATAAAACTTATGGAGATAAAACGACTAAACAATAAAAACATATAAAAGTATTTACGTGATTTTAGTGATTCTATTGTCCTTTGTGGTACGTTTCATGACATTTATGATGTAAAGCGACATTGCACAGTTCACATATAAAATATGTTTGGGAATAACACCCTGCATCTTTGTCTGTTTTGATTTCTTTTCAAAAAATGTTGAGTGCCTGGATTTGGACCTGATGATGTTAAAAATCTAGATGGTTTTCCTATGCACAATAAGTTCGCTTATGATGATTTCATAAATGTGGGTGCAATAAGTCTTTTAAAATTTAAAAGGCACATATTTTCTTCATGATGAACCATTTGATAGAGTTTCCATGAATTACATACTGCCACATCACAGAACTTTGAAAATATGGCCCACCACCACTTTTTACCGCGAACTCTTATTCTTAGTTGGAGACAAAGTTATCCGTTAAATCAACTCCACCCATTAAACGATTATATTGTGTAACAAGCATTAGGTTGAGTGATTGTTACATAGTTTTTTAAAATATTTAATTAGGTACCTTGATATATTTTTAATTGGTTCAATCCCATCACAATTTGAAGCCACTATCCTTTCATCGAACAACTGCAATCACCATTTTGTTTTCAAATCTATAATCTAATTTACCCCTTTCCATTTTTTTTATTTTAACGATCCAGTATTCTTTAGACGATTTTCTCTCTTATTGTGCCAGTGGAGAAAAACAAATTATTCCTCAAATATATCATAAGGGGGATAGATGTAAATAAATTATCTAAATAAACAATGTGGTGAGCTGGATTTTCTAAATTTTTCAGAAGACCCGTCCTTTTTTTTTCCTCCAATTTCCTCCAATATCCAAATTATAAATGTTTGAAGGCTCTACAGTTTTCCCCGTATATAGATCAAAAGCATAAATGTATCCATCTGATAAAGCTAATGTCCAAGACTTGGCTGTGATTTGGACCATTGCATTTTCCTTGGCTCGCCTCGCCTGGCAAGTTGCACACTAAGATGTTGAAGGTTCACTCACCAACCTTTTTGAATTTACTTCCAAGGTTCCTGCTTTATCCTTGAGTACATGGTTGTATATATCGTCTTCATGCAAATCATTATCATCAAAGTCCTCTTCGTCGGTAAGTTCAGAAATTTCAGGAGGTTCAGTTCAGAAATTTCAAAATAACTACATCTGGAATGTCTTCTTCATTACTATCAACATTCCAGTTCTATGCAATAAAATCAGCAGCCTCTTGTGCGGTAAAACAATCTTTTTTATTCATCCTAAAGCAAAAAATCACGATATTAAAATTCGTTGCTTCGTGCTTAAAATATTGGAATGAATTTTACCCCCACATTTCGCTGACGTTGCACTGACGCAACGGCCAATTAATTCGTATTATATTTGCACTTTATATGTTTTTTATTTTTACAAAAACGATTCATTATTAAATTTCATATATTTTTTTAAAGAAATGATAAAAAAATATTAAAATATTTGCAATATCTTAAAAATATAATGTATTCAAAAACAGCTTACCTGAGTGTCGCGTCGTGTCCTTTTTTGAAGACCTCTGAATTGTAACTAAATATAATATATTTATACCTGAACCTATTTAAGGGTATAATAAGATCTTAACAATACACACCTAAGCTAATTACGGAAATTCCTTAACGAATTCTCAGAATATGACCTGTTCAAATAGCCGTTGCGCTGCCACAACGTCAGCAAAAAATGGGTTAATTGAGAGAAAGCAGGAGACAGTGCTTCCGAGCCGGCATCCTACGACGGGGGGAGCGCTACCAGATACACGCTGCTTTTCTTCCTGGACCCGGACACCACGCGCCACTTCATGAATACGGCGCTTCGCAGCGAACGCTCACCGCCTGCCCGCCGCAAGTAGCTGAAGACCAATCGGCCAGGACCCGGCGGGAGGGAGGAAAGGGCCCCGCGCGCGGTGGAGACAATGAGGGTGGCACCGCTGCCCGCCAATCGAGGAGCGGGCCCTGCGGGAGGAGACAATGAGGACCGCGCTGGCTGAGGCGGAATTCACGGTCAATAAACGACCACTCACTCCCGACCATCTGCTGCAAGGTATGGCCAAAGGAAATTCACATTTCACCGTATGTGGCGCATTAGACACAATGTTTGTCTAGAAGAGCAGCTACAGATGACTCAGCGGAACCCCTGGAGTCTCCTCCATGGGTGCGGGAATATCTGCCAACTTGGCGTGACGGCGCAAGTGACAGGGGCGGTAAAGAAAAGGTGTGAGAGACTGCGGCCACTGTGCACCCCGCACAACCCCGCGAACACGTGGCTCGAGAGGATGGGTGATGGTGGCGTAGGCTGCAGTCGACGGATACGTTACGTGTCGTTGGCTGTAGCGGATGAATACGTTACGTGTCGTTGGCTGTAGCGGATGGATACGTTACGTGTCATCCGTGTGAGAACAGCAGCAAAAGATTAATACTGAACCCGCCACCCGGGACAATCACCTTGTCAGGGGAGCCGCGGAGTCCGCCCGAGTAGTAAAGACCAGCTTTGTTTACACTAAATATTAAAATTTAGTGTAAACTCGGCTCGTGTTTGATATACTCGCGGAGCGAGTCGATGCACAGACAGGGGGCTAGCTTTCCAAACTGTATAAATAGCACGCCGGGCGGGCGAGCATTATCATTCCGCTTGGAGCCTCTGCCGAGTACGCCTACGGAACATTTACTGTGTGTTTTTTCTTCTCTCCTGCTTCGACCCCTGCTTTTCTTTGGACTTGTATTCTGGATTTTACTGACTTCTGCTTTTCTTTGGACACGATTTTGGATTTACTGGCTCTGTTTACCACCTGAGGCGATGACTTGGCACGACTTTTTACTTTAAATTTTAAGAATTTCGCTATCACAGCGGAATTTCTCTTGCTCTCCGCGCAGTGCAACCTCACTGCATTCCCCGGCCGGCCACTACATTTTCGGCTTCGGGAGCGAGCTCAGCGGACCGCACCTGTTTATATTGTTTCCGTGCGGAACAATCTTATACATACATATTTTAGAATGTTTTGTATCTGTCAATACCGAGTGCTAGGAGCTAAGATTGGTAGGTTTATTGACTAGTAATTATACAGGGTTATTTGGAAAACATTAATAACCTCGCAGGACTATGTTCCTGTCTTTATTATGAGTCAAAAATGTTCAAGCAATCGTAACCTAATATCAATAGTTATGGAGATATGCGGCATTAAAGTTTGCATATTTTTTCAATATTTCTGACTTATTTTTTTTTGTAAAACGTTGGACTATCATTACAGTAACTCATATCGATTACGAAAAATTCATTATTTTCAATACAAGTTATATAAAATGATAAAATACCCTGAAAAAAATTCCAATTGGAATTTGAAGGTTTTTATTTTTTTATTTGACTTGTATTAAAGGGAATGAATTTTTCATAATTGATATAAGTAACTTTACAGTTTTACTGATAGTCCAACATTTCACAAAAAATATGTTAGAAATATTGAAAAAATGCAATTTTCGATGTCGCATATCTCCTTAACACGTTGAGTGCTGCACCCGCGCCTGGCGCGGCCATACAAATTCTCGCTACCTGCGTTTGTTTTTACAATTTTTTTGAATTTTATCTTCAAAGCATGAAGCGTCTTATCAAAGCTTAAAACATCTGATATTTTAGAAATATATTAAATGACTGTAAGTTTAGTGTTATGTTATATGTTTTAATTCGTCTTTAATTGTTGTTATATTTTACAAAGTAAGGGAGCATGATAAAAACTTAGTTTTTATGGGTTACTTTTTTATTTATCACTGATTGCAATTAGTAAATCCAGAAAATATAATAATCCATGTTTATGTATTTTTAAAAAGTAATTATAAAATGTTCACTGATTATGGGTAATTCTTTTCAAGCAAATTCATACACAAAACCAGGAAAGTTTCGTAATTAGCCTTATTTTATTAATATATTTTTATTCACAATTCTTCACTATTTTTACCATTATGAACTTGTTTATCCAACAAATATAATAACGTTATTATATTTAGAAACAGTATTATAAAATAAAATGTATTTTTTTTGCCCTGAAAGTTCCTCTCGGAAATGAAAATAAATTCCACCACTGACCTGACTTCTTCATTAAATTTTTTTCGATTTTTTGCAAAAAATTACTTTTTTCATTTTTCAATTGTGACATGTGCAATGTATGAATGGCAAATGTAAACTCATCATTACGGCAGATGGCACAGTAACATTTCCGCTATACTACGCTACAAATCTTGCTTATATGGCATCCCCGCTCATGTAGAGAGGGTTGTCAATAATAAAGATAAAGTGTAATAATGAGGTATTTTTCATTTCTGGCGATTTGGTAACATTTTGAAAACCCTCATTTTCGCAGCACACCACCAATTGTGTCGCAATGAATGTGTTAACTACTGATATTGGGTCATAATATCTTGAACATTTTCGACTCATAATCAAGGCAGGAATATAGTCCTGCGAGGTCGTTAATGTTTTCCAAATAACCCCGTACACTGCACGCACTCCGGTGCTCGAGTGCAACGTACAGATATTACAACAAATTTTGTTTCACGCTGTACAGAGCCTGAAAGTGAGCTGTAGTCCCCAAAGTGCCAGAACCTAATTCTTGTCCCGTGTCTGTGTTCACTATAATTAGTAAATTATATTTCATTGATAATAATTCGTAAACTTTATTTACCGACAATATAAATATGCGCAACAACATTTTCTGTGTTTTTTAAGGGGGGGGTAAGGTTTTTATTTTTTGCATTTTATTTTTAATTTTTTAAATGAATGTATAACATCGCAAGAATATTGTATCAACATTTCAAATCAATCGGAGCAAAATTGACGAAATTATGAACATTTGAGCGATGCTCAGACTGATTTTCTATACCTGCTCGGGCAGCTGAGAGACGCGCTCACTTGAGGACTACCGGACGTGCTATTTATTGTATTGGAAGAGTTTTGCGTAGACAAGTACAAAAAGATGCTGATGATGAAAGCTCTTTGCTGTGTGAACATGGCATCGACGATTACGTGTAAGTATAAAATAAGTGTCGAGTTTTATTTTGAATTTTACAGTGTGCAAAACTTTAAATCGTTTTCCCCACATCTCACGTTTTCAAAGTCGGTGTCCCTCATAACTTCAAAACTACTGCACCGATCCTTTTAAAATTTTGAACACTATTTCTGTACATAATTTATGAGGTAACGCTGGAGACTTGTTTTCAAATTTGTTTACAAATTAGCCGATATCTTTTCTCAAAAAATTGCATTTTTCCCTTCAAAGTGTTCCAAAAAAACCTATTATCTAACGAATGAACTTTGATTTTTCGATTTCAGATGATCCAGCACCAAGTTATGAGGGACACCGCAATTCTACTTTTTTCCGAGTCACGTCCGAATAATTGCTGCCATTGCCGTATTTTTTAATATTTTTTCTTGAAAATTTTACACAATATTCTTCGAATGTCATACTTTAATGTACCATTGGTTTTAATAAAGAGACTTTAACTGTGTTGTCACAAAAAATTCACAAAAACATGCCTTTTTTTGTACGAATTAACCTTACCACCCCCTTAAGTTGGACAGTCATAATATCATTTTATTAATAATCGTAGTTTGTGCAGATTTATGTGTGTTTATTATTGTAATATGGTGGATTGCAGACCGTGTACCGGCAGTGCCTGCAGGAGCGGAACGCCAGCACCGGCAATGGCAGCAGTCCATCGCCCTCTCCCTGCCAGCCCCCTGGCAGTCTGGTGGGGGAGGGGGTGTTCCCCAACCTCTGGAGGGTGGTTTACTGGACCTCCCAGTGCCTCACTTGGTAATATGGACACTAAAGCATCTTCTGTTTCATATAAATAATACACACATATTATATACTTCAGCAACATACTTCCAACAATTTTGTGTTGACGATTTTAACTTTTTAGGACCGGTTGTATTAACTTGGATTATAATAATCTTTCATAACCATAGATTTTCATGAAAATGGTTTGTTTGATTGGTGGAATTTGCAAAAATCAATGCTTTAAACCAGCGGTACTCAAACTTTTTTCTTCGGGCCATATACACATGTTTACTAAGTTACGCGGGCCGCAACATTATACCGATATGACGGAAAAAAATCATACAGGGAAAAACAGTTTTTATTGATTCAAGATTAGCGAACGTAGAACGATAATAATACTCATCGCTTGTCTTCTTATATGAATTTAATATCATTATACCTGTATACTCAAAATACAATAATGAAAACATATAACCAAGCGTTTATTTTTGTATAGCGTCTTAACAAGAACAATACGCATGAAAAAATGATTTGTGAGGACAATATTATAAAATGAAAAAGGGTCCTGATTTGCATAGACCTCATTGTGGCGGGAAACCGTAAGGCACAATGTATTAATAATATGTACAATACCAGTTTGTATAAAGATTTGGGTGTACTCAAAATATCATGTGAATTATTTGAATGATTAAAAAAGTAGGAATAATATTTATAGATTACAAAAAAAATTCGACACACTGGGACATGAGATTTTACTGACAGTAATGGATGAATGTGGAATACGAGGATCACCAAAAAATGGCAAAAAAATTACACGACAAATACAAAACTTACACTCCGTGGTTGAAACTATCTATGGTTGAAACAAATTCATTCTTAAACCATAGAAATGACCGGTTTTAAAATAACAGTAGTTTGTCTTTTTGTTCGCGCATATTTCAAGATATTCAAAACTTACATTGCCAGATTTTTTTAATGACATTCTCTGATATTAAATGTGCTTCGGGCCGCACATAAAAGCTTGGCGGGCCGCAGGTTGAGTATGGCTGCTTTAAACGAAAGATTAAACCAAGCTGAAGCAATCGGCTCTTAGAGAAGGGAGAAATAATTACGTTTTCGTAGCGCTTTCATGAATATATTTTTTTTATGAATATAATTTTTTCAAAAATGTATTCCTCATATGTGAATATAGATGATCCGCTTAACTAACCGGCCAGAAACATTCTGCACTATTACGGGATACACGGGTTAAAATAGTTGAATCTATATTTATAAAACTCAATATCTGTCTGTTCTCTTTACAAATCTACACCGTTTGTCCGATTCGATTCAAATTTTGCATACTTATGCTTTAGGACCCGCAGGGTAACATAGATGACAAATTTTGCGTACATATTCCCAACAGAAAAAATATGCCACATTTCTTCCCTTGATTAAATGGAAACTTTGTTTTAATTAGAGGCTTTGCAAAACAATAAAACCCCACAAGTTTATTTTCAACTTAATCATTTATCCGTGCAACGCCGTGTACGAACAGCTAGTAAAATATATTATTTCATTGAGTTTTGACCAGTTCTAAAATGTTTTCTGCCGCACATAAAGTCAGTCGGGCCGCCACTTATGGCTGGCAAGTAGAACAAGATTGATGTTATATTAGGCAGCAAATAATGTTATATTAGGCAGCTGTAAAGTTATTTCTGTACTAACCTAACTACGTAATATTATGCCTGATATTTTTTCACTGCTGACAAAACATACGTTTTTTTGCTAATTTAATATTTATATGGTGAGTAATTCAATTATTTCTCTATTATTATTAACTTGGAATTCATTAGGTTGGAATTTGTTAGATACCAGAGAATTCTCTTAAAGTTCTTGAGTAGAAGACAATTGAATCATCCAATACCTCCTTTGAAACTACTGAAACACTACAACTTTTGAAGCACACGGAAGAGAATGTTCCGATATAATGTTTTTAATAAAATTAATCTCTGGCAAAACTAACTGTCCATATCTACTGGAAAAGATTCATCATCAGGATCCACGATAGTTCAGCATCTGTTCAACACGACAGTCGCATCCTTTTTCAATTCCAAAATATCATACGAGATCGCAGGGAAACACCTTCATTTTACGAGCAAGTAGGTCTTGTAACAAGCTTGTGAATCGCATAAGTATTGATATTATATTAAATTTGATTTCAAATACTATTAAAAATGCGATGTGTTGCTTTAAAAGTTATTTGTATTTATTATTATGTGCTTCTTATTCATATTTCGTTTCTCACTAATTTGTTTATTGTTTATTTTCCTGTCTCACTGTTGGTTAGCTTAGCGTTTTAGGATTTGAAATTATATTGTTACATGAGTCGTTCTTATTGAGTTCCAGTTAAAATAATTCAAGATTTGGTTGTTTTATTGAAATTGTAAACTTGTGAATTCTCCGTATTAATAAATAAATGGAAATAAATAAATAAATTAGTTCCCACAATGAAAAAACAATGCGAAACCATTGTGGTTATCTTACATGTTGAAAAAAGTTTGGTTCTGAATCTTTAATAGCGATTATTGGAGGGTGAACAAAAGTGTTAAGTATGTGTAAGATCAATATGATTATAATATTTTCAGGCTTATCATGCCGATGATGCAGTCGTACAGTAAGGCGGGTGACTTCACCGTTAAAGGAAAACTGAAGTCGGCTCTCATTGATAACGCTATCTATTATGGATCCTATCTGTTCATCTGCGGAATCCTTCTCATATACCTCGCCCTCAAACCTGACGTGCAGTTGGATGGAGCAAAATTGAAGGCTATCGCATCTTCGGCCAGTAACACGTGGGGACTGTTTCTGCTCATCCTGTTGCTTGGTCATGCGCTAGTGGAGGTGCCGCGCGCCCTGTGGCATCGCTCCATGCCGCCCTACACCCTCACCCATAGCTATTTCAAAGCTGCCAAGCTGAGTTCGGATAAGTGTGAGGCGGAAGAAGCCGTGGATGACATTCTCGAGGTACATATCATCATTTCATTTGTCTCGTATAGAAATCGCCTCCATAATATTGACACTCATTTCTACTCCAGTCGCTGCAGAGCATCCACCTCTCCCTGGGACCGGCCAGCGCCCTCCGTCGTCCCGTAGACATAATCCTCAGACGAGTGCCGGCCGAGCTGCGCGGCCGCATGGAGCGTCGTGCGCTGCCCACCGCCCCTGCCGCGCCGCCTTCTCTAAAGGCCCTGGCGCGCCTGCACAAGCAGGTTTGTGTAAATAATTTGCACCAACGAACTTTGAGGCCAATCACAAGGCTAAAACTTGCACGGCATGTCATGGATGCTGCAAATATAAATCAATTTAAATCCAGTTTGGGTTCTCGTTTAAAGAGAAGTAAGGATTGATTTAAGGTATGAGAGCATGAGTGTTCCCCACGGAAACAATAATAGCAGGTGCGGTCCGCTGAGTTCGCTTCCGAAGCCGCCGATGTACTCGCAGGCCGGGAGTGCAGAGAGCAGAAAATTCTTCAAAGTCCAGAATCCGTGCCAAGTCGTCGCCTCAGGTGGTAAAACAAGTCCAATAAATCCAAAATCGTAGCCAAGTCCAAATGCAGAAGTCAGTAGAAAATCCAGAGTCCAAATCCAAAGAAGAAAAGCAGGGGTCAAGCAGGGTGTGAAGTAAAAGTCAGAATAAAATGTTCCAGTAGGCGTACTCGGCAGAGGCTCCCAGCAGAATGAGGCACTCGATTTTTTTTTTTTCGATTCCTTAGAGTCTACGATACTCTGAGTACTTTACATGCGGCTAGACCGCCTAGTTCTACTTCTACAAGTGCGTCAGTTCTATAACTTTGACACTTTTGCTAACTACTTATTGTAATAAACATCGTATGTTTTATATTTTACATGAATTCGAAAGGGTAAAAAATTTTTAATAAAAAACCCACTAAACATTTTACGTGATATTTAAAAAGGTGAAATTAACTAGGCGCGACACTTTATGTATAGTGCCGCCTTATTATAAATTAATAGTAACTATAATAAAAAATTCAACTACGACTTAAATAATATTTATTTATTTACAGATCATAATTTCGGTGTACAAGTCGATGTTGTCAGCCTTGGTGCGCTCGCTCCGGAGGATCGAGCGCATTATGTTGCTTCATGAAGTAATGACGGGGCAGTCTGTATCGGTATCTGAAAGGCAGAAGACTAATATCGTGTTCATATGAACCGAGATTACGGATTAGTGAATTTTCTTGTAATGGAAAAGTGCATGATTTGTGGAAATTGTCTGATAATTTGTGGAAGCATTGTTTAATTGTGTCCACCTTGTGCTGATGGTGCATCTTTTTAATATTTGTTCTGGGTGATGTGTTGTATATGATTTTAAGTGATTTGTTTTGTATAACTTGTAGTTTTTCGTATTTGGTGTCTTGTATGCTGCTGAAGGCAGGTGCAGCGTATGTGATGGTAGGTAAAATCATGGAATTGTATAGAGTGTTTTTGTTTTTGATGGAAAGTGCGCCGGTCCTGTTGAATATAGAGCGAAGCGAGCCGATGGCTCGGTTCGCTTTATGCCGGGTGTTTTTAATGTGAGAATTCCAAGTAAGGCGAGAATCGAGCGTCAGGCCGAGGTATTTAACCTCTTTTGACCACTCGATCTCGCTTTCGTTCACGAGTATTTTTACTCGTGGAGGTGGTCTGGAGTAGTGAGAGAAGAGTATGGTCTCCGTCTTGTCCTCGTTTAGCTTTAGCTTCCATTGGCGGTAGTATGCCACCATTTGGGTTAGTGCACCCTGGAGCTGTCTGGAGGCCAGGTCGGGACTTCGGGAGGTGGAGAGTAGCGCTGTGTCGTCTGCGAAGATGGCACGCGTGCAGTTCTGTAAAGAGGGAATGTCGTGAGTAAATATGTTAAATAAATGCGGACCGAGCAGGCTGCCCTGGGGCACCCCCATCGGTATTTGTCTTGTGGAAGAAAATTCACCTTTCACTGAGACTGTAAACTTTCTGCCTGAAAGATATGATTTAATGATCTCGATTAGGTACCGTGGCACGCCGATCGAGATCATTTTAAAAATCAGCCCGTCAATCCAGACGGTGTCAAAGGCCTTCGCGAGGTCTAGAAGTGCCATAGAAGTGCACTTTTTCCAATTGAAGCCCGTTGACACCTGCTCGATTACTCTAACCAGTTGCTGTGTCGTACTGTGCCTCATTCTGAACCCGAACTGGTCGTCCGGGAGAATATTTTTTGTGTGTGTGTATGCTACCAGGCGAGTCAGGATAATTTTTTCAAGTAATTTACTGATGGTCGAAAGGAGACTGATGGGGCGGTAATTTATAGGGTTGGTGGGATCTTTATTCGGTTTTGTAAAAGGGAGGACATTTGCAATTTTCCAGTGCTCCGGAAAAATTCCGAGGAGCAGGCATCCGTTAAAAATTTTTGTGAGTACTACTATGGCTCGCTGTGGTAGATGTTTGAGAAGTATATTATTTATGCCGTCCAAGCCCGGGGCTTTGAACGGTTTAAGTCTTTTTATGATACGTTTGATTTCTGAGGGGGTGGTGAATTTAATTTCATCAATTTCATCTTCGGTGGGCGGGGCCGCACCGAATTCCCGAAGCGTGTCGGACACTAGTTTTTCAGTGTCGGGATCGCCGATCCCTTGTGTCACCTTGTATGTGCTTTCAAAGCCGTCCGCCAAGGCGTCGGCTTTTTCTACATTGGAAAGTGCAGGCTGTGAGCACCCCGGTTTGATGAGTGGTGGAATGACTGTTTTCGCGCGCCTCAAAGCTCTGGTCATTCTCCATAGGGAGTTATCACCAGGCTCGAGTTTTTCCAATTTTTGTTCCCAGAAATCATTACGCAGTTGTTTGATTTGAATTTTAATTTCTCGCTGTAGTGAGTTGGTAAGAGTTTTGTAGTGTCTATCGCGAGTGCGATGATAGTGTCGGCGTGCATTATTTTTGTCTGTGATGAGTTTTTTTATTTCAGGTGTGAGTGGTGTAGTGTACGGCTGGACTACTTTGGCCGGAATAATTGTGTCGCGAGCTCCTTGAATAATTGCAGTCAATAAATCTATTGCATCGGCAATCTCGTGAGGGTGGTTGTAGGCATTTGTGGATAAATAAATGTAGTGATTTATGAATTCTTTATAGGTTGACCAATCGGCGTCCTTGTAGTTGTACTGTAATCGGGGCTCCCTCTTCGCCGCACCATCCACCCGAAAGTAAATCGGGAGGTGATCCGACGAGAGGTCGTCCCCGGTGACAGGTTCCGACAGAAAGGATGCGTTTTTGGTCAAAACTATATCGAGTGTGCTTGGAAATTTACATTGTGAATAGAACGTTGGTTTGTCCGGGGCGAGGACGGCATAATCACGTGTCTCCATATGGGTGTATAGTTTTTTGCCATTTGGATTCGATCGCTGACAGTTCCAATGTGAATGTTTTGCATTGAAGTCGCCGGCTATGACCACTGTAGGGCCGATAGCCATGAGTGTATCAATGTCAGCGGTCGAAATGGCATGTGAGTTGTATGCGGCGATCATTATGTGGTCACGGCCACCTATGTTTAATTTAATAATTGTGGCTTCAATTGATTTTAAAGGTGGTGTAGGTAACCGCGTATGCGGTATAATGCTTTTAATTAAAATTGCCGTTCCCCCGGCGGGACCGAGTTCGCGATCATTTCGGTATACATCAAAGCCAGGGACTTTGAAGGGTGGTTTGTTAGGTTTTAACCACGTTTCCGAAAGTAGCACAATATCGACATCAGCTTGGTTGAGGCTGGCCACCAGCTCATCGACCTTATCACGGACACTGCGAGCGTTCCACGCGATAATATGTACACCCGAATTTACAACCGCCATTGTTGGTTAAAAAATATTAATACGCAGCGCCGCTGGGGCGCTCGAGAGCATCCATGAGTTCGAGACAGATCATCGCGCGCGAGATTTTATCACTGCATTGGTTGAAACGATCGCGTGAATTTAACATGAGTCGCATTAACATCGCGAACTCATTGAGGTCCGAGCCCCCAGCCGCGCTGGTAGAACCGATCGGTGGCGATGTATGGAGCTCCGGGCGCGTCGGTCGCGGCCCGGAGGATACTTGCTTATTTAATTGATTAGTGGCAGCGGGAGCATCGTTCGAACCCTGAACGACGCTCGACCACTGCCTTCCCTCGATGACAGGTGCAGGCTGCCTCATGGTCATCTGAGGGCGTGCTGAGCTGGGCTGCTGTGCGGTAGGACGGGGCGGTGGGAGACGCGGTTGAATTTTCGCGACGTACGCGACGCGTTTAGGGCACATTCGGTAGTTTGCCGGGTGGTCTCCCTGGCAATTGCAGCACGCGGCTGGCTCGTCGCGTGTCTTTTTTGGGCAGTCCGCCGTCGCGTGCTGCTGCAGGCACTTTATGCATCTCGGTGCATGGTTGCAGTTACGCGAACTGTGACCGAAACTTTGGCAGGAATAGCACGGTGTTCCGTGCTGAAGAAAGTTTGATTTATATTTCTGGAGGGTGACCCTGCAGTAGCATACGACGGTGACCTGCGTTCGGAGTTTGCCCATGTCAACTTCCTGCCCGAAATAAGCGAGGTATAGCGGGTATTCGGATTTTGGAGTAGTCATTTTGACTACTCTGGTTGCGGGGAAGCCTTGAAGTGCCAGGTCCTCTTCGATTTCCTGGGCTTCAATCAGGGGCAGGCCTCGGATGACCGTGCGCTTCATGCGCTCGGCATCCGGAGTAAATGAATGGAATCCCGTGATTCCATCATTTTTCAGGCCGATAATCAGCGCCTTTTGATCATCAAGATGCTGGGTTTGGACGGCCGCGGTGCCGCCCTTGGTGTATTTAAAATTGAACGCCCCTTTGACGTGTTTTTTGATTGCCGTATGCAATTGGAGGTGCGTCATGTCTTTTGTAGGCATGATAACCGGCGGTACTCGGGACGAGCGCGGCGTATTTTTTGGTGTCGGGTCGCGGCGAGTGGGAACGAATTCGTCTAGTTCCTCGGGGAGGGCGGAGAATTGATTGGTGGTTGGTGTGGGAGATGCTGGGTTTGGGCGAGTCCGCTTCGCGGACTGCCTGGGAGTTTGCCACGATGTGGTGACAGAGATGACCGGAGTTTTGAGCGGAGGAAATTCGGTTGGAGTCGCGATGTTGTTGTTGGCGGCGGTTGTGTCCATTGACTGGGCGGCGGCGTTTGCGGATTGCGCGACGACGTGATGTTGTTTGGTAAAAAGATTCAGTTCGTATGGAGTGCAGTTACGGTATGACCCGTCGGGTTCCTGCATCTGCGGTACAAATAGCGAAGCCATGTTAATTTCTAAAAGTTTCGCGAGTTTAGTGCTAATGATCGGGGGGGCCGTTATTACACGGTCCGGGCGCTCCGCGCTCGGACTTGTTGTGAAATGTTTTTTGTTTGTCTCGATCGCGGCGGCGTGATTTTTGGAAAGAAAAATTTTTAAATTGCTTAAATCGTAATATTGCGACTTCGGTACGGTATTCTCCCCTTACGGGGTCGGCTTCGAGTTGCGCGCGCAGCGTGGCACGGCGCACGGTATCGGAGCGGGTTGAAAAAATACTTTTGCGATGCTGCACGGTATCGTAAGAGCGGTATGAAAATATCGACTGGTCGGCTCAAGTGGCGGCGGGTACAGGGCCCTTTTCAGGGCCACCAACTGCAGCTGTAGAAGTGGCGGCAGGAGCCGACGCCGCTCCAGCGGCGTCCGCTTGCCGCGAGTGCACCATCATGCGGCCCACCATCCGGTCGGTGTGCTCCAGGATTGCCTCCCGCTCCACTCGCAGGTCCCGCACAAGTCGGCGCTCCCGTCGTAGGTCCGACATCAGCCGCCTGATAGTGTCCTCCGTCCGTGAAGAATGGTAGGAGCCGCGGTCCGAGCCGCGGGTCGATCTAGAGCGCGACCGCTCCGAAGTAGATGATCGGCCGCGCTGTGTCCGCCGGTCCTCCATGCGCTCCTGGTGGCTCCCAGATCGCGACATCCTCCTGGCTCCGCTGTGGTGAAGCGAAACTCAGCGTTCCGGCTCGAAGGACCAATTGTTCCACACGGAAACAATTAAATAACAGGTGCGGTCCGCTGAGTTCGCTTCCGAAGCCCCGATGTACTAGCAGGCCGGGAGTGTAGAGCGCAGAAAATTCTCCAAGTCCAAAATCCGTGCCGAGTCGTCGCCTCAGGTGGTAAAAACAAGTCCAATATATCCAAAATCGTAGCCAAGTCCAAATGCAGAAGTCAGTAGAAAATCCAGAGTCCAAATCCAAAGAAGAAAAGCAGGGGTCAAGCAGGGTGTGAAGTGAAACGCAGAATAAATGTTCCAGTAGGCGTACTCGGCAGAGGCTCCCAGCAGAATGAGGCACTCGCCCGCCCGGCGCAGTATTTATACAGTCGGAAAGCTTCCCCCTGACTCGCGCGCCGACCAATCAGCGCGCTCGATTCACCGGGCGCTCGGAGCGCAAAATGTCGGCCTCCCGTGCCGATTCGCGGATTAAAATTAAATATTTTAATCGATAGCAAATTAAACGCCACCCCCCCGGGGATTTTAACACATCATCTATACCAATCTATGTCTTGCCCATAGGATGATGTCGTTTACTGGAACCGCAAGAGTGAATTTACCTAGTTATTCAACAAAATATGCCGATTTACCGCGGCATTTTCAAGAATTAATTTACATTTAATTCGGTTAAAAATAGTAAACATGATTTTACGAGATTCTAAGTTATACCATTCGATAGATCTCAACCAAGCGCATCCTTTGGTGATATTTTCAAGTATGTCGGATAGATATTAATTGCGTAATAGGCAGACAAAGTGTGTCACCTCAAACAAAGCGCAGTAGCTAACTTTCAGATAAGCAAAAACATATCATTCCCATAGATGTTCACACGAGGAACACAATAAAAAATGTTTCAGCTCGCTAGGATGTCTGTAACGTCCGTAATCAGAGTTCAAAAATATTCGCTTTGGCCCTCAATTCCAGACGCACGGCGCTACTATGGCGCCGGGTTTTTTCCATTACCCGCGCGGTATACCTACAGGCGGCGCGGTCAAGGGCCCACGCGAGATATTTTACTCTCAATTTAAACATTTTTTATTTTAATTTCTACTTTACAATACCACACAAAGGACTCATTTGGCACATTTAAATACTTATGTATTTTTACTTCCTCGCCTCTTCGAGGCAGGACATTTACATAAATTCCATCAAAATAGCGGCCATTCTATGATAGTCCGCGGCGCTCCGCGCGATTTAAAAATGATTTTATTCCCATCGCGCGAGCTTTCCCTGTATATCAAGACCACGAAACATCAATTTTATTCAGTATTACATTTACAAATGTCTTATCTAATTCTTAAATATTTCATTAAATATTTCATTAAACATTAAAACTTAAATATTTCATTTTCTTAAGTATTTCAAATATTTCAACACTTTACAAGATAAGACCAAAAATGTAATTTCTTCGTGGAATTTTTCCAACGCCCTCCGTCGGAGATGTCACATATCGCCGGCTCAGTGCCCGCGCCGACTATCCGCTTGGAGGCGAGGTGGGCCCATACAACGGACCTGAGCCCTCCGTAAGGGCCAAAATTCTTGACTTCAGACGGGTCATCATCATCATCACATCGTCATATCAGACGGGTCATCATCATCATCATCATCCCGTCGTCATAATTCTACCTGTCCGATACATGTGGTGTGTTATAAAAATAACATTTTTGTTAAAATGTCTGACCACAAAGTTAATGCTTTAAATATTAAAAATATTAATAATACATACCTATATTTTCGATTGGAGTTTTTAAAGCAATACTCTTTTTATATGTACATATATGATATTCTTCCGCATTATTAACATTACACTACAATACGCTTGAAAATTATTTAAATTTTTAACTCATTTTAAGACCAGTTTTTATATTTTCAGAATATTTTGAGTATGATTAAAATTTATGAGTACACAATACTGCATTTAAATTTCATATGCGATAAATTTTAATCAATTTTTAGACGGTGAGAATAGTGAATCTAACCTGACTTTAACAAAAAACAAATAAACAATTTATTTATTCATAGTTACGGATAAATGTGCATTGGAAATGAAAATGAATAGTACCTACTTATTGAAAATTAATTACATTTATTTTTGATATTTTAAAAATTTATTTGTACTCAGCCAGTACTTTGAAAAAAGCTTAATTAGAATTTCCTGTACCGTTAGGTAACTATTTAATAGAATTTTTACGAAATAAAATATGTAGGTATGTCGTAATATTCCTTTCAAAATTATTATCATTTTATTCAGATTTTAATACAGGGTGTAACAAAGCTGGTCCACATACTATACTCATAGATTCCTGCCTAAATTATCGAGTCGAAAATGTTCAAGCAACAATGTCCTAATATCATAGTTATTAGGCGAGCTAAGCTACTTCAAAGTTTGCATTTTTTTTAAACATTTCCGACTAATCTTCTGTAAAACCTTGGAATATCATGAAGTTAACTTATATAGAACATTAAAAATTCGTTCACTTTAATACAAGTCATACAAAAACCTTACAAAAAATATTTTTAAAATTTCTGCAAGATTTTAATAATTTTATTTGACTTGTTTCAAATTTTTTGAATATTCAATTGAATTGAAAAATGAATTTTGAATATTCAGTTCATAAGTTAGGTACTGTAATGATAATCCAATGCTTTATAGAAAATAAGTCTGAGAACGCAAAAATTGCAAAATTAGAAGTCGTTTATTTCCATAACTATTGATATTGGGCCATTTTTGATGAAACATTTTCGATTCATAATTTAATCTATCTGGATCGTGGTGTCTTGGACGAGATCAATTAAACCCCATCTATATTATATAAAAACTAGCTGTAACCCGTTAAAAATGACGGTACTTTTACATGTCGGTTCCTAAGGAATAAGTATACATTTATTATATTTAAAAAAATCGAAAAAAAATATTCGTTAAAAAAATCGAAAATAAAAAAATTCTAAAAAAGGCAGACAGACAGACGGACGGACAGACAGACAACTAAATTATTATAATTGGGATATTCTATCAAACATATTTTTTTAAATATATGTTTTCAACTCAAGTATCTACTGAATTCATAACGAAGTTTTTTTTCGCCGGAAAAATTTTTATGCAGGGATGTTACATTTAATGCGTTTTTTTTTTAATTTTTTTTTTTATAGGCGAATCCTGTACAGCGGTTTGACAGAGCCACCAGATCTTGGCGCCTTGGCCGACAGTGGACTACTGCTGCATATCGTGTAAGGCTTTGATATTTGAAAAAAAATACATCCGTCATCTGACCTCTTATTATTTATTAATGCAAATGTAATTATTTTATTACCTTGTTTCAGCGATTTGGAGGGAAACAAAATACAAAAGCTGCCATCCAAGGGTCTCCGAGTGCGAGCAGACCAACTGTAAGACGGATATTTTATTTTTAAAGTCATTCAGCAGACTCCCGATTATCCGGTGTCTGGTTAACCGGGATGCGGACTAACCGCGATAAATTTTGAGTCACTGTAAAAATATTTCTTAAACCAGAATGTTTCACATTGTTCACAGTGGCAAAACACGTGTTTAGAGTAAAAAATATCGGTCCGTTGTGTCTCTCAAAACGATTATTCTATGTTTGTTATTTAGTTTGTTTAAGTGCTTTATGAGGGTTAGTTGCGTCCGGTTGTCATTTTCACTTCTTTAAAAAATATAGCCAAAAAAACATAAAAACTGTGGCACTCCTGATAGTTGACGCAAGCAACGTCGCCGTCATAAATTACGGGTCAAAACATTTATATTCACTTTCTTACTTCTCTGACTGGTTCTATTTTTTGTCGCCTTTTTTAGTGATATAAATAATAATAAGGTAACTACCCTGCAACTTCCCGGCGGCATTTTTGTTGAGCGTAAACACAAGTGTGCGCAGTTTTCGGATAATATAATCTACAGTATTATCGGGCAGTATCGTACGTGATTTAGGTAGTTAACTAGTTAAGATTGCTTAATTTCACTCGGTTAAGTTTACAATTGTTAAGTTCACTTGGAAGCGACCCAGACTGCAAGCGTAGTGGAGGCAGGGTGAAATGCGCGAGCGCACTCTTGTGATGGATCCTCTTCTTCGCCTTTCAGCTCGATCCTACTCCTAACTGAGTTTACGCCTTGTTAGAGGCAAACAAGCTATCTATCTACGTCGGGTGAAGGCTCTACGGTTTTTAACGTAGTATTTCCAAACACCCTCGCTTTATTCAAGACCTCCCCAGTTCACGTTGTGTAATTTTTTGTTTCGAACTATAGGGGATGAATTGGTTTTGTGGTAACCCTATCGCAAGCTAAACTTAAATTAAATACTGGGGTATGAAGTTCGTGAATGTTCATGGAAAACGCAACCAAAACTACCTAGCACGTCAATTAAGCCCTACGGTGCAATTGCTAAACATACTATGTTCCGTGGCCCTATATTATTTACCTATCATTCCTACGGGCTGAAACCACTGCATCTGGTGTAGCTGCGCTTCCAGAGAGCGCGATCCTCTGCTCCCACGCCCTCTCCGCTCGATCCCCCATGGTCCTACCTGTATGGGATCGGCCGCCTTCCACTGGAAAGGTTAGTAACGTGCCGTTATCACATGCGCACGGCACATATGGAGTACATAGAACCCCTGAAAGCCCTCAAGTCCTTCGTAACCGCCCCGATCGTATGGATGATTCCGTCTTCGACGCCCTCGCTGGTTAATAATTTTATCTTCCGCCGTTATCTCGCTGTGCTTATTCCTTACGATCTTTTATATTTACTCTGCATTATTTTTATATCAATTACATTGTTACGTTTATTTACTAGCCGGTCTAAGTTCCGTCACCTGTATCTGGCCCTATGTCTCATTCTAGTGGTACGTTGGGTTCTATGGATAAAGGGGGTTGTGGAAGGTATGTGTAAATGTATGTGTACGCGGAAAAAAAAAGGGTTCGAATCTTAGCCCAGACTAGGAAGTTAGTCCTATTTTCATAGCACAAGCGTTTAGCTTAGTTTGAAAATAGTAAGAATATTGATGTGACACGTATTCCGTGTTCGCATCTCTATTTATTTAAAAAAAAAAAAAAATAAAAAAAAAAAAAATAAAAAAAAAATGTGTTTGCTTTAAATTCGGCTCCTCCATACCCAAAGGCTCATCGGTGACTGATCCCATCCTCCTTCTCCCGACACGAGTTCCGGATACGTTGACCTGAGCCTGGATGCGCCTTTTCATGTTGGGCCTCTTCTGTACAAAGTACCGCACCATCCCTCGCGTCAGTGTCTGGCGTCCGGGCTCAGAGCCAGTTTGCCCCCCGAATTCCAACTCCTCCAGGTTAAACTAAGCTAAACTACGGTATATATACTGAAGCTACTGTAAAGATGGTCCCGGGCCACCTGTCAAGTCAAAAATATGCGAGTGGGGAGGGGGAGTTTCCTAGGCTCCCCAACCCTCGCCTGTGAGCAACTGCAGCCCATTGGCCATTCGCGACACTACAGTGACTGCAATCACCCTCCCAGGTAGTACTTATTATAATCTGGTATGCATCAATACGTTCAATCCATTCCAGACGAGGGAAGACATCCGCACGGGTGTTGTGCCACCCGTGAAGAGCCCCCTCATACACTACGTACGAATAGATACATACTAATAAAATATAATATACATACATATACTTACATATACAATACATAAATAAATACTTGTAATGGTTGGTTGCCATGTGGTTTCACGAGGCCATGACCCCTCGTATTAGTAGATGGAAAGGTGGATCTGGACAGTAGGGATATGCCTAGCCCCTGGCCAGGGATGTCGGTGTATTTTCTCCAAATGGTGTACAGCTAGAATCCTGCCATCGGTGATGATGGGATCTGCCTAATTTTCTCCGACTAATGTGTAACTGGAGCCCTGCCATCACTGATGAAGATGATGTTGTCACTATCGAAACGTCTCCTGATGAAACGTATAGCTGAACCACCGCTAGTGATGATGATGATGATGATGATACTATCGTAACGTCTCCTGATGATATATATCTGAAACACCGCTAATGATGATGATGATACTATCGGAACGCCTCCTGACTATATATGACTGGGACACCGCTAATGATGATGATGATGATGATACTATTGAAACGTTTCCTGACGATATATAACTGGGACACTGCTAATGATGATGATGTTGATGATACTATCGAAACGCCTCCTGACGATATATAGCTGAACCACCGCTATTGATGATGATGATGATGATACTATCGTAACGTCTCCTGACGATATATAATTGGGACACTGCTAATGATGATGATGTTGATGATACTATCGGAACGCTTCCTGACTATATATGACTGGGACACCGCTAATGATGATGATGATGATGGCACTATTGAAACGTCTCCTGACGATATATAACTGGGACACTGCTAATGATGATGATGTTGATGATACTATCGAAATGCCTCCTGACGATATATGGCTGAACCACCGCTATTGATGATGATGATGATGATACTATCTGAATGCCTCCTGACTATATATGACTGAGACACCGCTAATGATGATGATGATGATGATACTATTGAAACGTCTCCTGACGATATATAACTGGGACACTGCTAATGATGATGATGTTGATGATACTATCGAAACGCCTCCTGACGATATATAGCTGAACCACCGCTAGTGATGATGATGATGATGATGATACTATCGTAACGTCTCCTGATGATATATATCTGAAACACCGCTAATGATGATGATGATACTATCGGAACGCCTCCTGACTACATATGACTGGAACACCGCTTATGATGATGATGTTGATGATACTATCGAAATGCCTCCTGACGATATATAGCTGAACCACCGCTATTGATGATGATGATGATGATACTATCTGAACGCTTCCTGACTATATATGACTGGGACACCGCTAATGATGATGATGATGATGATACTATTGAAACGTCTCCTGACGATATATAAGTGGGACACTGCTAATGATGATGATGTTGATGATGATACTATCGTAACGTCTCCTGACGATATATATCTGAAACACCGCTAATGATGATGATGATACTATCGGAACGTCTCCTGACGATATATAGCTGAAACACCGCTAATGATGATGATGATACTATCGAAACGTCTCCTGACTATATATGACTGGGACAACGCTAATGATGATGATGATGATGATACTATCGAAACGTCTCCTGGCTATATATGACTGGGACACCGCTAATGATGATGATGATGATGGTACTATGGGAACGTCTCCTGACGATATAT
>JADDOH010018161.1:0-24112 GCA_016648135.1 Agrypnia vestita
AGCCCGGATAAAGGAGGAGGACTTCCTATCCTAAATCCTATCCTTCCCATAGACTTTTCCTGTGCCAAGATTGCGGTAACCAGCTCCCTCGGCGGCACTCCACCTTATCTTTCCCATAATCCCTACCCTCCATGGCATTCAACACACCGCTACACACCGATCGTCTCGCCTCGGTGTGCCACCGGACCCATGTGCGGCGGGGTGGCCGGTGAGTCTGATGGCGTGCAGCATCTTTCTCACTCTAAACAAGTCGTATGCACAGCTTTGCCTTCAAACTAAACAGAATGGCGAGGGGATCCTCGATTACGAGTTACTACAACAACTTTGTACAGTGGACCCGCGGTAATCCGGCCCCCCTATAATCCGACTTGACTATAATTATTTAATATTTTTTTTACAGTTTTCGCTAATGTAAGGCTTTCGACATGGTAGACCACGGAATCCTGATTGACAAGCTCAGTCTGTATGGTTTGAGAGGCACAGCATTAGAGTGGTTCCATTCGTATCTAACTGGCAGATTCCTACAAGTCAGAGTTAATGGATTTATCTCTGAAGAGTATGAAGTATGCTCTGGTGTCCCTCAAGGGTCACATCTTGGTCCGATTCTCTTTAATATTTTCATCAATGACATCGCAGACAATTTACTATCCGATTACCTACTATATGCAGATGACATGAAAATTTTCAGAAGAATCATGAATGACCAAGACTTAGAAATTCTTCAGCACGTTCTCAATGAACTCCACAGGTGGTGTACTAAAAACAAACTAATGTTAAATATCGGTAAATGCTCAGTAATGCCATTCTCTAGATCACGAAATCAATATCAGGTATTTATCTCATTGATGGACATCATCTCCTGATAGTCACCTCGGCAAAGGACCTTGGCGTTATTGTGGACCATAAACTGAATTTCTCAAGCCACGTGGAAAAAGTTGCGTCACGAGCTTTCAAGACTCTTGGTTACATCATTAGAGCTGGGAAGGACTTCAGCAATGTCTACACGCTGGTACGACTATTCGATAGTCTTGTGAGACCGATTTTAGAATACTGTTCTGTCATTGGTCGCCGCATACCAATAAACTAATCAATCAGCTCGAAAGAATACAACGCAAACTATGTAAATGCATCGCCTATCATACACGATCACCAGGAGATATTGAGACCGTATATAACAGATTTAGAATCAGCAAACTAATCACTCGAAGACAATTGTCTGACCTGACCTTCTTCTACAAATCTGTCAACAGACAGATAGACTCGCCCGAGATCCTGGAACAATTTGGCATTATCAATGCTAGGCCGGATCTAAGAGTGCGTAGATTGTTAGAAACCACTAAATCCACAAAAAGTTACGTGTACAATGGCCCAAGAAATAGGATTGCCAATCTGGTGAATAGCCACTGTGTTGATATTAACTTCTTCGATGAATCATACGTCTCATTCTCATCAGCGGAAAAAAGATTGTTATCACAGTATTAAAATTACCCTCAACCCTATATGATTATACTATGTTGTTACTATGCTAGTATTGTTTTTTTATATATGTGCAATTTTTCTAATCCATTCATTTAAGTCTATTATTTTTGTAAAATCAATGTATATAGCCGATTGGCGTATGAATAAATAAATAAATAAATAAATAAATAAATAAATAAATAAATAAATAAATAAATAAATAAATAAATAAATAAATAAATAAATAAATAAATAAATAAATAAATAAATAAATAAATAAATAAATAAATAAATAAATAAATAAATAAATAAATAAATAAATAAATAAATAAATAAATAAATAAATAAACAAATAAACAAACAAACAAACAAACAAACAAACAAACAAACAAACAAATAAATAAATAAATAAATAAATGTAGATAATGCATGATTGAGCAGGTTACAACTTGTGCTCGACGCGTAGGTATTGTTTTGATTCTGATTGCTTAGTTTGAATTTGACTACATGTGATGGCACAAGATGCAATTAACGCCTTGGAGCTAGCTGGGTTTGCAACGGGCAAGTTGAGAAGACTGAAGGACAAAGCTTTGTTAATGTTAAATAATAACAACAATGTTAAATAATAAAAAAAAAAAGATGAATATTTTCATGCTTCATACATTGATTGATTCATATTATGATATGTTTCATAATTTTTGATAAGTTTAGTATGTACATTTGTTTGTACACAATTTTTTCCTAATGTGAAGTTATTATTTTTTGTAAGTTCTATAGCATTAATGACGTTAATTTTATAATAAAACGTAAGCTCTCTATTGTGTTTTTTAATTTACTAAATTTGACATACATAATAAAGTATGATTTGTATTTCAGAGTATAACATATAAAATCTTATCATCGAACCTGTAATTTGTCGGATTACAAGGTACTCGTTTGTAAAAAATTCCGGACTACAGAGGATCTTAGGCGGTACTCTATTATACGACAAATTCGATAATCCGACATCTCCCTGCAAAACGTTTGTCGGATTACCGCGGGTCCACTGTATTAAAATTTAACAAAGGTTTTTTAGTTTGTACTTTTATAGCAGAGTTTCCACTAACCATATTTGTTTATGAGTGGGTTTTTCTTGACTATGATTTACATTATATAACTAACAACATCATATACATATATAAATTTAGTGCAAATATACATCCCATTTGCAATACAGAATTTAATTGGCATGCAAGATGTTTATTATGTTTCATAATAAACTCAGTGCACGCCACCATGACATTTGCGTATGAATTTAACCCAATTAAGTTGGAGGGCATAAGATCACACATGGTTGGTATTTGTACCCACAATTTTCTTTCTCAATTTTTATATCTTGTTAAAATATATTTACCAAGTGACACTGGTTTCGTATTGTGCATATAATTATCTATATTATAATCTACTAAAATAAATTTTGCACAGTTCCCACGTGCGAGCATAACTTTTTGATCTCTAGAGAAATATTTCAGAGCAATTCCATTATAAGTTCTCTCTGTAATTATGTAGTTTGTTTGAAGTAATAACATGTCCAATCTATAATGCTTAATTTGCAATTTATGTGTGTGAAATTATGGGGGAATATAAGTTATGATGGCGAACAGCGAACAAAGCTGATTTTAAGCAAAGATATTCGATGCGACCCAACTGAATGTGCACATAAACATCTGAAAAACTTATCGCCGCCATAGAAATGAGATGCCTAGAAATATTGTTTGGGCAAATCTCTCCCATCTTTGTCGTAAAATGAAAAAGAGCAAAAAATTACTATAAATATATCAATATTCAACAAAAAAAGTCGACGTCTTATAATATTTTTTGGATATTCATCAGATCAGAAGGAAATACAAATTTGCTTTCATGCCAGTTTACCATTTTGTGTTTATATAGGATCTCTCTGAGTCTGCTTGGTTGGCAAGACGATTTAGGATGATAAAATTAAATGAAAATAAAAAATTAAGGTTGTACCGTGAATTTATAGTAACTCAAATTTTAAAATATATCGATTAATTTTACGCGGTAGAACGGAATAAATAATAAAAACTTCTGTGAGTCCGAAAATAGAGAGAAAGTAGTTAAGTCGCGCTGGCTTGATTGTGCTGGAGCATTCAGCTTCGCCAATCGTTGCTCTGAACGACTCACAATAGCTCGTGGATAGTAAAATGAATATAAAGACGTGAATTATGTCGAAGTTTATGGTTCGAATTTCTATCAATCCTGGTTAAGACGTTTATTGGCACATTAATTCGAATATATTCTAAAGTAAGTTATGCCATAAAGGAAAATTATTCTTTCATGTTTCTAGAAGAGATGGAAGAATCCTGGTGGAGTTGGTCATCACTAAGAATGTACAAGGACGGAAGCGAGAGGTCGATCTCCAACAAACCAAGACATGAGGAGTTTCTTTTCAGGTACTCCGACAATGAATAAATTTCACCTGCAGTCCGCTAATAATCCATGAAAAAGTTTATCTTCAACAATGGAGCACACTGAAGACAAAACTTAGTTGAAAAGTGTCTAATTTCATCAAGAGTATGGAATTTATTTTATTCTAATAATAAAGAAATGGAGTCGAAATTTTTTTTTAAGTTTTGTGAAATACCTTAAAATGAAAAACATGGGAATTAATGTCCTTTTACTGTGCGTTATTATCGGTGCACAGTTGTCTCGCGCACAATTTTTGGGATACCCTCGTTACATGTCATAAGTAAACAAGTCCCAAGATCACGAAGACGAGAGAAAATCAATTCTTGCTGTTGAAAAAACCACTTTCTTTCTCTCTCTCTGACTCTGACTGGTTGTTCAAATACTATTTCAAAATATTTAAATCAGTTCCTGATCAGTTTTCAGGATGAGACATATTGTAAAAATGGTAGAAAAGCATTCTGGGAGGCTGTATAGCTGACTGAAGTACGCAGTATCACAAAAACTTGCGCAAACTTATAAGGTCGAGTATTTCCCCAAGTGTACAAAAATGTTCTTTTGATAATATGATTTCACGTTTCTTAAGAATCGCTAGAACTTGGGAAGTTAATTTTCGCCCCCGAAATAATTTTAGATAAGTCTGAGCCGAATCCCCACGAATATTTTCAAGGAAAAGCGATTATTCTCAAGGAAAAGTTTGAATCCTTGGAAAGTATTAACAAATGTTTTAGTTTCATCTCCGACAGTTAACAGAAAATGAAAATATCAGTTCCACCGCTACGGCTTTCGGATCCTGGAACTATTACGAATAAATTTTAATGCGTAATAAATAGTTTAAATGTTTTGAGACTTTTCAAAGATGTGATATTAAACATTATTAAAGACAATATCTATGTTACGCGCGATAGTATATATATTGTGCCCCAATTATTGCTTCCGTCTCTTAATAAGATAGTGCTTCAATTATTGCTTCCATCTATTAAAATGTTTCATCATCATAATTGCGAAAACTCACGATGAATCATCGCTGCCTTCAAAATTTGTTTTAAACGGTCTGTGTAATATTGCGGCTAGTTTTTTCCCTAGAAGTGTGAGGTTTCGTGCAGTGTCCTTTAGCCAGGGTACTTTGAGGCTCTCGTGCCTTCTTTGGATTATTGAACAGCAATTAGATGGATCCTGGTCCTCTATTCAAGGTTCATTGCAGTAACGATCTCCATCTTGTAGCATCAAGGAGAAGAACCTCGATGCTGCAGGAGTCCGATGAAACTCGTTGGCATACACATTTGATATTTTTTCGGTTTTATATATTTCCGCGACAATAATTCGTTATATAAATTGGGTACAAGTTTAACGTGGCGGTGGCTGCGTGTTATGAAAACCACAAAAGGGCGTCTCGCGCTTTATAACAATCGCTCTCTTTCTTTCATGCCATCTATCACTCTCGTTCATCAAACAGACGTCACGCAGATACATTACAATTGCCAATATAATATCACTACAATCTGCCCTGGCATAATTATGTTTATTTCCATTTATCTAGTGCCATGAGTGAGGACATACATTATAATTCATTGCATGGCGATCGATTTCTGGAATTTTTTCATCGTGTTTACTGCATTTTCATTAAAAGTCGTAAGTGTAAATAGACAGTGAAAATTGAAGAGTCTGAAGAATGAACAATTTAAAAATAATAATTGGTAGACAATGTAAGTCATACGCAGAAAAAGTAGATGAACAGAGAGTGACTCGAGAAAATCGGCGCAGATTGTTAGCGACTGAAGAAGAACGTGAAGCACGTCAAGAGGATCTTCTGAAGAAAAATGAGTTCTACAAGGACACCAAAGGACTATTATACAGTGCTGGAATTGCTGACTAATCGGTAAGTTACCGCAATCATTGAATTTTATGTGCCTTAATTTAAAAACGCATTTTTCTCACAATGTTATTTTTCAAATTGGATTGGCTCAAATTTTTTTTATCAATCGTTCTGAAATTTTGTACACATCTTTTCAATGATTTAACTTTCTACATGAACCTGTTTTTGTTTTGAAAATTTTTATGAAAAAAATATTTTTTTCGAAGCAAAAAGAATTAAAAGAATTGGTTTGATTTTTTTTACAAAATATATTTTTTTAATTTTATTAGGTTCATCTACAAAATATGACATTAATAAATACTCGGAACTTTTATTTTTTCATTTCAAACCAATACAACAGGAGCTACAATGACTTGTCAGTGACAATGACGTCAGTCGGCAACTCTCACTGCGACCTTCCCGGAAGACTGGAATATAGATTGGCCATTTTGAAATTAAAAAGGATAATTAAAAAAAATGTTATAGTTAAAAATACAAATAAATAATATACGAAGTTTCAAAAATATTGACGAGTTATTTAAAAAAAAAATTAATCAAAATCGAGTAAAATTCACGCGTCCATATGTATCTCCTCCCTTAAATGGCATCGGATTATCTGCACACGAGTGCGCTATCAAAGCATTCGCCACGTGTTTCTGCTGCACAAAGAGAAAAACCAAAGTATTCAATTTTTCGCTTGCATGGTAAAAATATTTCTTATTATTTAGAATATTTTAAGTAATATTGAGTTTAATATTTTAATAATCGAGTTTTCTTTTCAAGAAAACAATATGGATTTATCCTAAAGAGAACATCATCAATCAATATACCTTATAGAAGTCTCTAAGAGACGAAGATAGGGAAGTCTTTTTGGGTGTTTATAGGGTTATACTTCCAAAAATTTGACGTATGTTGTAGTTAATCATGGGTGGAACTGATGAACGTTACATTGTGTAAAGTGACCATTTGAACCAGCCGTACGCAAGTCTTAAGACCTATATACATCCAAAAATACTTTCCATTCCCACATACCAATGTTCCAAATCATTTTCCTTCATAATTTGCAAGATATATATATATATGTATATAAGAGGTAAATTTTCTCGGTTATCCCGCGTCAGTTGGTCCTGAGAAGGACCGTTGTACTCCCGACGTTTCAAACAGATCACACTGTTCATCTTCAGGGGGGGTGACTTGTCACTGAAGTGTTGCTCTTACACGTTGTTGAAGGCCGACATCTCAGAGCTAAGTAAATTTAATTCGAAAAATGTGGTAGTCCTTTGTTTGCATTGCTTCTAAGAATTCTATCTATTTTTGGGGGGTTTGGCAATTTGTTCGGCGCTAATGGGTTTTTAATGTTTGTGTTGGTGGGTGTAATTGACAATTTGTTTCGCGCTAATGAGTTTTTAATGTTTGTGTTAATGGTGGGTGTTTTCTGGTGAGTTGATGTGTTTTCTAATATGTTGAGCCATGTGTTCGATAATCTGATACTGTCGTCTCTGTTATTTAGATTGTTGGGTCTTTTGTATATTTCGATTGCTCCTCCATAGATCCTTGCCGTACCATTATTTAGACTTGCAACCGTAGATGCTCCGTCAAAATTGATCTCATGACCTTCTGTCATGGCATGCTGTGCTAGGGATGACGTGAACTTTTTGTTTTTTACGTCCACAGCATGTTCGGCTATTCTGGCGGATATCTTCTAACTTATACTTTTATAGTTTTTATATACTTTATATATACTTTTTAACCGTGCTATTGCTTTGGTAATCAATAATATTTACATGTTGTTACTATCCATACATAAAATACATGTGATCCTTTACAAATAATATTTTACTTTTACTATTGCTTTCGTATTATATAATATCTACTGCTTTTATTATCCTCATTTAAAATTTATATCCTCAACTAATTGATTAATCTTAAGTTAAGATTAATCAATTAGTTGACTTAATTTTAGTTATGTAGTATCTTGTTTTATATCTTTATTATTTTGTTCTCACTCGGTACAGGTTCTTCCTAGTGAGCTGAGCGACTCCATTTCCTATGTCATGTATCAAGATGAAGATAAATAAATAAATAAATAATAATGTATTATAAATAGCGTACATTGTGAGAAGATGCCGGGATCGGATTTACTGCGCTCACTAATATGAGACGCCCTTTTTAAAATAAATTTCGAGCGTACACCCAGTAAAAGGGTGTTATTGCCTAATCAAAGGACATGTCCAAGCAAATTCAGACACGCACGCAAATATATAGTTAATTTATATGTGCATACTCACCTGTATCAATTGCTATAAGTAGACGCTCTTGACATTGAGTGAATAATGATATTCACTCATTCTCTCTCGTTAGATCCCTGAATTGTTCAGTAGTTCAATTTCTCTGACAAGATTAACACGCACGTGAACAATAGTGGTGATAGTTTTACAATACAATGATTGGGGTGTATATTGTTGTGTATGTGGTAGTGTAGTGTTGGTCCTGACGAAGAGACGGGTACGTCTCGAAACCGGTAGACCGTAAATCTGGTAGTGGTTTTTACTAAGTTTACTAACATTCTGTTAATAATGATATTCTTTTAATTATTGGCGTGTATACCATAGAAAATTTAGTTTTGATGACTAAAGTTTAAGTTAAAAAAAAGTAACCTTTTAAAATTTGTAATTAATATTTATTTGAATCACAGTGGTTTTTGATTTCAAGTAGGTATCCTTGAAAACTACGACTTCTGTTTTGTTAAGTAGTAGATATCAAGCCTAGTGATTTAAATAAAATTTTCAACTTTACAAGTTTAAATACAAATTGGTAATGTATATAGGGTTAAAAATTGTTTGCAAAGTAAAAGCTCTCAAATTAGATCAAACTTTACGAAAAATATCTACGTATACCTATACCTACGTCACTGAAAATGATCTCAACTTTTTTTCAAAATGAAATAATTCCTTATTATTTCCGTTACGATTAACAAGTGAATTCTCATAAAGATTTTTAATAAAGGAATGTTAAAAATTATCTCAATTTTAAAATTAAATAGAGGGGCGTGGGTCCACTACGATGTGCATAGTAGAGATGGTAAAGTTCGTTCAGTTCACTAAACTATTCGTTCACCACATCGTTCAGTCAAATGAACTGAAGTGTTTACTTTAAATCATTCAGTAGTTCTTTGGATTTTTGTAAAGTGAACTGTTCAATTAGTAGATTTTTTTTTTCGATACATGTTTTCAAAGAACAATAAAAAGGTCACCGGGAAAAAAATAGATCGATATTTGGTGACTGAAAAAAAAGGCCACAGACAAAAATATATTCAAAATGTCGATCAGATCACGACAACTTACTGTTCGCTGCCTAAAAGATTACATTTCCAAATTTTTTAGCAGAATTGCATGCATGATTTATTTTTCATCTACTGAACTAGTGAACGACTAGTTCACTTAAATGAACAGTACAGTAGCCAGCAAACATCTTGAAATTTTTCGGCGTAGTGGGGGGAAGTTTTCGCATGTACCATTCCACCGACAAGACCCAAAATTTGTCTTCTGCGCATTCCCCCACTACGCCAAAAATTTCAAGAAGTTTGCCGGCAACTGCACCGTTCGTTTGTTCAGTAAAGTGAACTGTTCTAAAAGAACAGTTCGTTCATGAACGACCCATCTCTAGTGCATATTGAGCTGAACATCATTCCATTGTAATAACGATAAATCTTCTTCTCTTTGTCTTCAGTCTTCAAGTCTCCACTGCTGGATATAGGCCTTTTCCATACCCTTCCATCTTTCATGTTTTTGAACATGAAACACCCTGTGTGTAGTCAGCAGAAAAATCGAATTTGTGGACACGGATATAAAAGCGGGTCCCATAAATCGTCAGCAAAGTAGAGTTGCAATATATCATCTACCCCTACGCATAATATAAACCCTACGAGTATTCATCCGACCTTCATTTTCAAGAGTGCGCTTTGCTTGATGTCGCATATCTTGCCATAATATCTCTAACGAGACACCAGTAATATTGCTGTTATAAATCATTGTCGTGACGTCAGACACAACATGAACACCAAATTGAGTACACCTGAGACGAAAATTCAGCCAGCGAAAAGCGATTTTCTTCGCTCGCTTTCTGTAAATTGGTTTCGCAAAGACACTGAAATTAATAAGAAATTTATTACAACATGGTTGGTAAATCTCGACAAGGAAAATTCTTAACTCTCAATATTCAGACATATTGACGAATTTCGGCAATATTTTTTAGCAGTCTTCCATAATTCTGTTTTTCCTGCATCTTTCGTATTTATTAAAATAAATATAATGTACATTATTTTTTCAATTGATTCAGCAACATTGTAGATTGACATTTAAAAAAATATTGATTGTATTATTTGTATAAATCTACTTATATTATTTGATAAATTACACCTACATGTTTCGGAAGTACCTTTCCATCGTCAGGATGTTATATATATGTCAAAATATCAAAATGAATAATGTCTTTTGTTTTTCAATTCTTTATTTAGTCTCGCAATTATTGGAAAAATTTTTAGAATTGAGCTAGTAGTTAAATTTAATTGATTATGAATAATATTTTATTACACGCTTTACTAATTTCTAATGATTCTATGCAATTAATAATTAATAATGTAAATTATCTCCATTATAAGAATACTTGTTAACAATAAATATACTAAATTGATTCCGCATGCAGCATTAAAAACAGTCCATTTGAGATGTTTAAATAGCAATTACTAATCTGAATTTTCCAATCATGTTTTGGAAACAAACCATTCTTTTGATAATGAAGAGGGTTTAAATATATTAGGTCCTTACATATGAAATTGGTGTTTTGCCGTACTGGCAAATTTGATCTCAAATATCTTCTCTTTGGTTAGGAATTCCAAATCCAAATTTATACAGCTATTTACTCATGTATTTGTGTTTTGAAAATTATAATTCATTTGTTTTTTCCTCAATTGTTTTTTTCTTTGCGTCACTCAGTTTACAAAATGAAAAACTTGAAATATCGCGTTATTTACGAGTACGAGTTCCACCGTGGCACCAGTGCTGCAGAAACGGCTCGAAGGATTAATGATGTGTATAGCGACGGTGCCGCAAAAGAAAACACAGTGCGTTTTTGGTTCCAACGTTTTGTTCTGGAAATTTCGACCTGCAAAACAAGCCCCGTGGACGGCCGGAGACCAAAGTTGATAATGAAGAATTGAAGGCTATTGTGGAAGCGGATCCATCGCAAACCACATCCGAGTTAGCTGCAGGCTGCGGTGTTAGTGATAAAACTGTTGTAATCCACTTGAAGCAAATTGGTAAGGTGAAAAAGCTTGAAAGGTGGGTACCTCACGAATTGAGTGAAGCACATCAACAAACGCGAGTTACTTGTGAGCGTTTGGTGGACTAGTGCTGGTGTCGTTCACTACAGCTTTCTTAAATCTGGCCAGACGATTACGGCAGATGTCTATTGTCAGCAACTGCAAACCATGATGGAAAAGATAGCTGCTAAACAACCGAGGCTGGTTAATCGCTCTAGGCCACTGCTGCTTCATGATAACGCTAGACCACACACTGCACAACAGACGGCTACCAAATTAGAGGAGGTTCAATTGGAATGTCCAAGACATCCACCGTACTCTCCGGACCTTGCCCCAACAGATTACCATTTTTTTTGAAATTTGGATAACTTCTTGCAAAGGAAAAAATTCAACTCCGATGGGGCAGTCCAAACCGCCTTCAAAGATTTTATTGATTCCCGTCCGAATGGTTTTTTTAGTAAAGGGATCGATGAACTACCTATGAGATGGCAAAAGTGCATAGATAGAAATGGTACATACTTTGATTAAATAAATATATTACAATAAAAAAAAATCGGCTTTATGTTCCTCCCATACTAAACGCCAATTTCATATGTAAGGACCTAATATTACCTAGATATTATATAGTTACATAAATTTTACGAATTAGAAAAAGCGTTAATTGTAAATTAAATTTTATAAATAACATTTCTTGCAAATTAAAATCCTTTTATATTTGTTTTCTTAATAATTCCTAATTAGTTATCAATTCCCTTGTATATACATAAATATATTTTTTTGTTTTTGATTACGTCTGTAATTGGCTTATATTAAATATTTTATATCGAATATGAAAAAATATTCAATTCAATACAAGTTAACTGGAAAAAATCTATTTTCAAAATCTGCAAGATATATATTTTTGTCATTTTAAGTAACTTGTATTAAAGCGAATAAATTTTTCATAATCGACATAAGTTAGTGTAATGATAGTTCAACGTTTAGATAAAAATAAGTCAGAAGTAATGAAAAAAAATGCAAACTTTTATACTGCATATCTCCTTGACTATTGAAATTCGGTTATAATTGATAAAACATTTTCTACTCATAATCAAAGCAAGAATCCACCTGTAAACTCATCCAAAAAAATTTGTAAATGGAAGACGATTTGTTAAAAAATATTCCTTAGCTTCCACAATCGTAAAGTTGTATAATTTTCTTTGATGTTTTGCGAAATTTTGTCATCAAATCTACTCCGATCCCCTCTCCAATCTCGGAGTCGATAACATAAACATAACGAGTATATAAACATCTCATTAAGGTTATGCTTTGAGCGGATTTATGTCAAGTTTAATTATTAACTTAATGTACTGCGCATTACTTAATACTACAAACTCCATCTAGTAAGTTTTCACAAAAGCTTCAGAATTTGATGAATGTACACCATAAAATTTCACTATCAGGGTACTGTAACATTTCAGTGAACGATTATTATCTAATTTCACAGAGTGGACCGTTTTGACAGACGCGTTATGCCATTTTAAATTAAACGACTCTATTCAAGGTTTCGTTCATAAACAATATTAAAGTAGTACTTACGTTTCATCCTTACGTTTCGTCTTACGTACCAGTCTAGGTTCAGCACTCTATTGCACAGTATTTGAAACAAACATGGTGAACGCTATTGTATTTGTAATTTACTGGAGCATATTTCAATGTTGCGTGTAATTTGCTTAGGTTCAGTATCTATATTTCAACCAAAGCACACGGTTCTGTGGCTTTCAGTAATGGCGACCGCATTGTTTAATAAGCGTACGATAAAAAATGACGGCTAGAAAACTTTGCCTATCTTAACAAGAGCCTACTAGCGAAATAAGTACCTAAGTGTTAAAGTTAAAGAACTGTTCTGAAAAATAATATTTCACGATCACAAAAGTTGAGAAAGAAAAGTTGTCTACAGCAAAATTTTTATAACTAATAAAAAGAAAGAGAGAGAGAAAAATAGTCATACTATTTTTTAAATTCCTTAGTATTCCACGAGACCCAACTACTGGAGTGAAACACAAAAACACCAAGGCCCTAGAATAAGGGAGAGAGGTAATCACAAAAAAAGTATATTTTTAATGTTATTAATGATTTAGTACAGTTTTGAAGATTATGTCAATTTTTTTTTAATTGCAATCCTAGGATTGGTCTGCAACAAGCACTCGCTTTCTCCACTCCTCTCTGTCACCTGCCAGCCTCTTCATTTCTTGGTAGGTGCCACAGCGCGCATCTCCGATAATCTGGTCTACGTAGCTTAATCTTGGGCGGACTGTATGATTGTTGCCTTCAACATTTCCCTCGACGATGGTAAAAGCAGGCCCGTGTGCCTTATATTATGGCCTATCCAAATTGCTCGATTCTGTTAAGGAGCCGCCTCTTTTCGCCCACCCTGCTCAACACCTCGTCGTTTCGGATATGCTCTGACAAATGAATCTTTGCCATGCGCCTGTAACACCACATCTCAAAGGCCGCTAGCCTCCCGGCCATGCTCTGGCCGATGGTCCATGTTTCGCTGCCATACATCAGCATTCAATATGAAAATTGTAATATATATTTTTTTAAATGACTGGCCAGCGATTTGAATGCGATAGTCCTTTAATTCTAACGCCTTAGCATACTTGATTGCGTCCGGAAATATGAAATGCATCGATATTATCGCACGCATAATAAATGTATAACACGGTTCGTAGACACGTCGCGTACGGCTGTGGGGCAATGTGTTTGGAAGACAACGAGGTCACCAGTATTCAGTTTCAGTTTCAGTGCCGATAAATCGGCGTTTATTAGCTAAATATCTTTTATAACAGCTTGTATGAAAACATAATTAATGGTAAGAATATTGGCAGAGTTTAAGAATAAGATAGCAATAAATACAATACGCGATTTTTTGTATGCAGGCATACCTACCTCGCCAGGTACATAAAAATACCTGTTATGAGTTAAGTAGCCATTACATTCATTACATTCATTGAGATTCCATTTAGATATCTAATTTCATGATTACGTTATTAGAAGAATAAAAAGAAAAATAAAGTAAAGTAAAGTAAATTGGAGAAAAAAGTATATACCTATATATAAACAAACACAAATGTAAATAAGTAAATTAATATTAAGGTAGATTGTATAAGAACAAAAGTATAGACAAAGTAAGTGTCATTAATGAGTGACTTTGATCACCGTAGGACCTCTTCCAGGTATCTTTTACCAATTTTAAAGATAATGATATTAAAATTGGTAAAAGACACCTCTCTGTTCCTCCGATGATCAAAGTCACTCATTAATGACACTTTGTTTATACCTTTGTTCTATATTATGTTGATGGTTCTATTTGATCTATCATGTTGTCTCTATGAAACGGCTACCACCACTCACCACAAATTAATGTTAGATGTTTTAGATACATTAATGTAACTGAAAAATCTTGATTCATTATTTTAATACTATGTATACGAAGGCGTATTTAACAATTCCTATTCTGGTATAAACATGTCATTAAAATGATCAAGATAAGTACAAAACTTAATTAAAGCTCGTTTATCTTTCCTTTGGTTTAAATTTACATTAACGAAAAGCAAATTTGTCCTACCTTCGGGTAGGTAGATAATTAAGATTTTACATTTAATTTTGCCTATTTAATTTGGTGAAATCTAATTGACAAATACACCCTTAAATTTCCTAGACGATTTCTTTGCTAGAGAATTTATATTAGTTCCGAAACAGTCCTCAAGACATCCTTGGGGGACAGGAACTAATGTGCCGCCATTAAGAATTGATTATAAATGCTCTTTGGAAGGAATGTTTGATTAAGTTGAAGCAATGCTTTAAGAAAACGCAGACAGTTAAGTAAACAGTCGGTAAGTAATCTGTGGATGGCAATAGCGGACTTCGGTCCATATCCAGAGGATCTCAGTTACGATCTGTATGTTATCTGTACATAATTGTGTATGTAACTAACCAATTAATTTGCTGTCACACTGTTAGCGTCGTTCAGGCACATTATATATGACGTCAAAAGTTATTGACTTAGAGCCACCACTTAGAGCCTCCAATCCGAATATTCGAATATTCGAACCTCGAATCTATTCGCCTGTTTCTAAGTATTCATTATTCGAATACTTTAAAAGTATTCATAAAGTATTCGCTCATATTTATTTATAAGATTTTTAAAATTTTTCAAACGTTTCCAAAGGTTTATGAACCCTGAAAGTCATTTACAAGCGATGAAAATCATTTCAGGTATACCGCTATGGGCAATATAACGAAGTCGGACGTCTTTTGCATTTGCCTTTTTTTTAAAGTCATGCTTATCTTTATAGTTTTATTACAAAATGCACTTACGTTTAACGCACTTTGGTTTGTTGGCTTTCTATTATTCTTTAGTATTAAGCTTTCATAAATATTTGAGCCGACAAACAAAAAGTTATATACAAAATAATTTTCAAAAAACTTGCACGTGGGGTGTGAGATATGAAGTAATATAAAGATATCTAAAATTTTGTCAGTTATCGAGATATTTTTTTTGTGTTTTTTTAATTTAATTTCTAAATTCAACATTATTTTTCAATATATTTTTTGTTGTTTTTTTATAACATACTACAATTATTGTGTTTTTTTTAAATATATAGAATGTATTTATCATACGAAGTAAATTATTCCTTTCTCAAAAATTTTACGAATATATTCGAATTTTCGAATATATTATCATTAACTATTCAATATTCGAATAGTTGTTATCACGAATGTTTGGAGGCTCTTATCACCACTTCAATGTATTAAAACTACAATTCTATCAAGTTTTGAAAAAATGTGCTGAGTCCTTTATCCATGAAGATGGCTTTATCCAAGAGACTGATCAAGTGCTGTGATCACCGGTTGCGCTCCTTTTGCGTAAATATCTGTCCTATTGGTACTCCATTTATAGATCGTATAGTACCAGTATTTTTGACGCTTGCTTAAATAGTTTGCAATGTAAATTGGCGTGAATGCTAGATACTTTTCTATCTATAAACTATCTAGTATCGATTTTAGATTGTCTGTTCGTTTTAGCGGTGCACTAGAAGGCAATTGTTACCAAAGGCGACATATACAGCAAATCGTAGGAGCGAAGTCTAATTGCCCCTTAAAATATGCAGTAGCTGTGTGAAAACTCATGGTCTTTCTTCCATTTGTTCAAAACGGTATTTTTACGATCTGAAAATTCTAGATACGAGTAATTCATAATTATTGCGGAAAATGTGGCCAGTGTGTAATGTTAGGGTGGCATATATGATTAACAAATAATTTTTAAGGATGTAAAGGAATTCCTGACTTTGAAAGTACATTAATTTAGTCATGAAAATTTTACAGAATAAAAATTGTCCCGGTCCAATAACGTTAAGATTTTTATAAATGAAACAAAGTACATTTTACTGAATCAGGGCTGTAGTAAGAAAATTGGGCCGCTCAAAAAATAATCCTATGTGTAGTTAGAAATAAAAATCTACCTAACGCCATAAACTACGTTTTTAGAAAATTACAGAAAATCGTGCTACATATTATTATTTTATCTACAGATATTTATGATTGCTCTTAACCTTGCGTGATATACGCAAGGTTAAGAGTGACACTGAAATGGTGCCGTACAAGAAATTATCTCCAACAGGAATTGGCGTAGTAATAAAGTTTTGGTACCAAAAACAATATGTGAAAGTGAAGCCTGTAATTGAAAAATAATGAAAATAGACCGGTGGAAATGCGGTTACTTAAGCGTGGAAAATGTTAATGCATGGAAAAAATGTACGAGTATACGATAGAGTAGATGATGGGTAGCAAATGTAGAGCTGTTTGTAGGGTAAATAAGATAAAACGAGATAATATAGAAAAGATCAAGACTGAATCGAAAAAAGATTAATTATTTGATTCAGTCTTGGCCATAGAAAAGCGCCTAAGATACCTCGATTATAATCCGGGACTGGATATGACGCTTCTTGACGATTTGACACTTTGTCACTAACGTAACGCCAGCTATGTTGCAAAGAGAGCTGCCGGATTTAATTAAAAACCCTTCTCTCTCATTGCCCAGTGTAACCCTTTTTATTAATCAAGCACGAGCCAATTTTGTCATCGTCAAATATATATTTGAAGAATAAAAACTCTAATTTTTCCAAGCCAAAACTTTGAATTTCAATAAAAGTTCTCCACGCGCATATGAGAATTAAAGTCAAATAGCACGTAGACTGAGATTGGTGGCTGGTCTTTGTCCACAATGGCACTTTTTTTATTCCTCGAGAAAATACGACGCTGAAAGCTAAGTATACCTATAATTTTAAAGTACACAAAATAACAAACTAAATAGTATAAGTTTTAAATTACTCACATTGTCACGGAACGTAGGTTTGGAAGGCAATGAAAACACTAAAATAATTTAATGTTTCATTCATTACCAAATAGTCACTTTATCGTGTTAAATCGATTAATAATAATACCGTTCTTGATTTTATAGTAATATTTCCAGAATATTTCACCGACTTATTATTGCACTGTTTCTTAATTCGCACTAATTAACGCTGGTTCTATAGCTTAGATCACTTACGTTAAATTCTGTTCAATAATCGAAAGACTTCTCACCCCTCTATTCACTGTCGCTGGAATATACGCCGGTCACACTACGCTCGCTTTGTTGGTAGAATCGCGTGTCGGAACCGTCAGGAATCACTGATCACACTGGTTCTATGGCTGGTATGTCGCATATGTTATTGTCAGGAATAGCTGACCCTACGTTGCGTGACGCCATTTTTTATAGATAACATCGCCTTTCTACATCCTCCGAGATTCTAGTGGAACTTTCCAGATATTACGAGAGACTTATATTCTAGATTGGTGTGCGGGCATGCGTGCGTGCATAATGTTATGGAATCTTCGAGAGAAATCGTATTGCTGTCATTATTCAGTAGGTTCACCACCTCATTACAATATTATTTGCCAATTTGCAATTTTTTCCATTTTAAATTTATTTTACCTTGTTATAATTTTTTTATCATGTCATAATTTATTCTTATTTCATACTGCCTTTCTTTTAACTCGTAGCGTCTGCGGTTTGTTGTCTGCGGGAAAATTTTTGGATCGATTTTTAACCCTTTTCCCGTAATCCAATCGATCTGAAACTTTGCAGGCAGATTTGTGGCGACAATAAAAATGATCTAACAATTTTCGTTTAATTTTTTTTTTATATATAGTATAATTTTGCATTTTTCGAAATTTTGATGTTTTTTTTCAAATTGGAATCAATACAAATGAGTAATGAGCCCGACGCATGCAGTAGGCACTAAATCTGATTCAATGAGAAAGGGAGTATAATAAAAACTTGGTTTTTATGGGTTTTAGTTTTTTTTCTATTGTTTTAACTTTTTTAAAACGAATTTGTATTCTATGTAATACGTATATTTAAGAACAGTTTAGAAGGTAGGTAATTGTAAACAGTTTTTTAACATTTTATTTTTTATTCTTATCTTATTATATACCTATCGTCTGTTTTTATAGTATCTTATTATACCTATCATCTGTCTGTTCTCCAAAGAAAATGGGTACATAAAAATACGTGTATCGCAATCTAATGTGTATCTTGTATATTTAAGTTACAAAGTGTACAAAACTTCGGTAATGTATTCATTAACTAGTATGTGTGGGCACCAACTATAAGTTTATGCATACTTAATTGAAATTTACATTTCATGGATTGCATAGTCTTACTTTTCCCAGAAAACGCTAAAAACCATCTTATATTGTTCTGAATGTGATTTATAATTTATTTATCATTGAGAATTTTTTTATTATTAATTTATCATAAAAGGAGTAGTCTATTATGTAAAAAAATGTTAATTAAGAATTTATTCCTTAATTTTATTTATTGATTTGCGACAGTTTTATTTTGATCTGAGTATTATTTACAATTTTTTTATCATTAAGGCGGAACATTCACTGCAAATGAGTATTTGGGCGTTTTTTACGAAAATGTGGGTTTTTATTATTCATTTATATCAGAATGTATATCATAGACAGCAGTTTTTTTAGGGCATTAACTTAGATAAAACCTTTTTTTTATATTAAAGTAATAAACTGAACTATTTACATTAATTAAGAAAATATAAGCCTTAATCAACAGGCCGCGGCCAAAAAAATCATTTTTAGTGTTCTAGGGAAAACAGAGATTTTATTTATATTTATATTTACGCATAATATGTTTTTATATTTATAAAGTTAAAATCATTAGTAACAGAATTTAGAAATATTCAATATTAATAAAGTTATAATGTTTTAAATTTGCAAGAAAGTTTTACGTTTTTTGATGATTTTTAAACGCATTTTATTCATATACAAATATGATTTTAAACGATATATTGTATTTATTTCCGCACTTTATAATAAGTCGACTCAAATAATATAAAATCATTTGTCAAAAGTTAAAATAAGTAAATATTTTGACAGTTGTAGTAGTTTCGCGAGGACGCCTGAACCGATGAATCAAAGAACATATGACCATCTCTTTCTATCAAAACCTTACTGTTTTAGCTAACGTATACCATAAATATGTGATGAACGTGTAATTTTTATTCGATTTATGCTCAGATGGAATCTTGCGCACGGCTTGAAGGCGCATGATCTATCGACGTAATTTGACAGATTCGCATGTTTGTGAAATGGGTGTCCAGCCTTAAGGCATTATTAATCATTTATTTATCATAACATGTGTACGAAATATTGTATAAAAACTTGTTAATCTGGATCTCATTCCTAAATTATATTTTTTGATTTGCGTTAGTCTTTATTTTATGAATATTATTTACAATTTATTCTACTATTAAGGCATTATTTATTATTAATTTATCATGAAATGTGTTTTACGTGTTGTGTAAATACTTTTTGATCTGAAACTCGTTCTTAAAAAGAATTTATTGATTGTCGTTGGTCTTTATTTTGTTCTGAATATTATTTACAATTTATTTTATCATTAAGTCATTATTGATTATAAATTTATCATAACAAGTTTATTGTGTATTATATATTATTCAAAATGTTATACTTTGTAAGTTAATGTCACTCTAGGACCATCTTTCCTCATCAACAATGACCTGTTGACAATCTGTTTATTAAAAATAAAATAAAAACAAATTGATGCTAGCAAAAAAGACCTGAACAACACGCTCAGTTTTATTCTTTTGAATATGAAGTAATAATATTTTAGCTTATTTTTTGATAGTTAAATAGAAATTTTAAAGCATCACAGTTGACGATGAAAATGACGTCAAAAGCTGAAAATATACATGTTCACCTACAAATTCTGGATGGTATTCTGCGCAAATATCACATACTAGAGTTTTGAAAGTTATTGCTACTTCAGACAAACTAACTTTATTAAGATAACAAAGTTCGTATCTCTTCCCCTATCGGATTTTATTACATTTTTAAATAGTAATCCGCACAAGGAATACGTGCCACAATATTCTAATCATTTTTTAAGATATCTATAATATTTGCTTAAAAAAATCTGAAAAATAATGTATTATCTAAAGGCATTCATGGGAAATTTTTTATGCACATGATAAATAAAACATTTTCTCTTTGATTCAAACTATCACACAAGATTCAAAAGTTAGAGATTACATAGAATTTACATTCGCACAGGCGCGTCATCGTGCGATTAGACGCGCATCGATTAGACGACAGCTAATCGATAGTTAGCGAAGTTCCAAGAAATGCAAGAAGAACAAGAATAACGCGAAGCAGCTCAAGGGAATGTGAACGGTAAACAAACTCTTATTTTTACATGCTTTTAATTAACTCTCTAACTTAAAGTCTGTTTTTTGTCGTGGAATCTTGTAACTGATTTTTTACCAACTTCGCGACTACTCTCAAACTTTGAACATTTACGTCAAGTAGATGACTTTACATAATTTAATTATACATTTTTGACATGGTTTGGTCAAAATCTCGTTAAAAATTATCGATTTTCCAGTACTTTTGAGCTCTCAGTCGTAAATTATAGTATTTAAATTTGGAAATTCTGCATAAATTTTGGATACTGCATGCATGGGTGATGTTAAATAATCGATCACGAATATATGCAAAGAAAGTGTAAAAAATAAGTCTTAATTTTTTTTTGAGATATTTCGTGATAAAGAATATTTTTATATAAAAAAAATACTCTTGTTCATGTTTTATTCTTTACTGAAACCATGGAAGTAGCTGCATGTTGTATATTATACATATATATTTTTATTAATAATAATAATATATTTTTATCAATGAAATTACGTTTGGTTACGTTACAACAGTTACGAAAAAGCAGACAAATTTCAAAGAAAGCTAGATCTCTAGCTAAAGAAAATCAAGCGAACCTATTGTACAGGAATAAAACCTTCAAAGCCACTCGAAAGCATCCTTATATTCTTTACAATCTCGATTTAACTTACATTTTCTGTTTCAACTACACCATTAAAGATATCTCAACCTTTAAAATTGACAAAGTAAAATGTCATTTCTATTCTTAAAATCCTTTTACCTCATAAAAATCAGTTCTTATAAAAATCACAGTATCTTTACTTAAATTTTTTCAACACAAATATCGACAATTTATTGATCGAATTTCATTGTCCCTACATCGAAAACTCCTCATACCATCTCTTGCGATTTTGATCAAAATATGGATATCTATATTTAATGGTTCCATATATTTTATATACGGGTATAAATATAAATGATGCAAACTAATTATTTTATCAATTAATCAATTACTAATTATTAAGATAATTAAATAATTAGTAATTGATTTTTTTTTTCTCAACTCAAATACAAATCAACAATACAATACAACAATACAAGAAAAAATTCAAATATTACCAAAATCAAAATAAGTCTCTTTTATTTAATAACATATTCATTAATTCTGTATTTTGCCCTTTTTTATTAATATCCATTTTGACACGACATGGGATTTTATTTAATATTTTTGGTATGACATATTTTAATGTTCTTTGTCCATATTTATTTATGACCATCGGTATTCGTAGTCCTTCTTTAACCGAAAATCTGGTACTATGTTTATGAATCAATCTATGCTTATATGCCCCATCTTCATGATATCGTGTAATTAGTTTGTACCACAAGATAGCATTAATTGGCATAGATCCTTGTTTCTTGAAGAGTTCCTGTATATCTTTAGTAGCACTTTCTTTATTTATTAATTTTATAGCCGAATTTTGAATATTTTAATTTTTCTAATATTAGTTTTGCAAGGTAGACCCCAGCTAGTTATTCCATACCTTATTACCGATTCCGCTAAAGATTGATATATAGTTTTCGTAGTCTGTATCGGAACATAGTATTTAATCTTGTGCATACATCCCAATACAGTTCTCAACCTCTTACATACCTTATTTACCTGAATATCCCATTTGAAAAATGTATCTATGGTAATACCAAGATATACGTATTCATTAACTAATTCAATTTTTTCACAATTACACGATGCATTAATTCCGGAATGCAAGCAATCAAAATTATGGGAAATAATATTTATTTGATTAGTCACAGCTATATGAGGTGACCTTACATGCATGACTTTAGTTTTTTTTGCATTAATAATGAAACCCATATCATGAGACCATTTAAGTAAAGCATTATAATCTTCTTGCATACAATTTTCCACCCATCTTACATCCTTGTGGGAGATCAGAAAAGCAGTATCATCAGCATACACAAAATGCTTAGCATACTTAAAGATTTTAGACATAGTAGATACATAAATAATATACAGTAGTGGACCAAGAATAGATCCCTGGGGCACCCCAGTATTCGTAAATTTTGAATTACTAAATGTGTCTTTAATTTTTACTAAAATTTCTCTATTTGTTAAGTAATCCACTAGGACTTCTATATTTATATTTATATAATATATAGGAGAATAATTAGTGTTTATAAATAATCGATGTTTTAGAAATGCAGAAAATTGTTCCACTTTGTGGGTCTTCTATGAGTGAATGGCCTCGTGAGATGTCTTTTATAATCGCGAATCCGTTTAACTGAGGTCCGGATAATCGAGTCTCTACTGTACTGTCTTAGTCTATACCTATAAAACTCAATGTCTAGCTGTCTGTCTGTTGTCTACACCGTTTGACTGAATTGACCCAAATTTTGCATACTTACTCTTTAAGATCCAGCGGGTAACATACGCCACATTTCCTTTCGTCCTTTACCCCACCCCCTGCTCTGATATCAGGGGCGTGCAGTAACAACATGACTTTTATTTAAACATATATTTGGGAAAAAAATTCGAAATAAAATATTATTTGCCATTTTATGAAATAGTAAAATCTGAATAATATGTCAATTATTGTGATCGGAATATTACGAGATATATCTCTTATTTTCGTTTCTTTTCAAAATATATGCTTAGAAAAAGCCATGCTTCTTGTTCTTACTGCACTCGCCTGTCTGATATATTTTCTATACAGACCTGTACCGTTTGACCAGTCTGACCTAAATTTTGCATAATTAATCTTTAGAACCCTGCAAAAAACTTATACGCAATCCCCCTTTTCTTTCTCCCACTCTCTCCCCTGTTATATTTTCTATCTCATCTGGCTAAAATTTTGCAAAATTATTTTTAAGGACCTTGCGCAAAATAACGTTGTGATTTCCTCTCTCCCCCTTCTTTATCTTCTTCTCTCGCCCTTTCGATATTTCTGTTAAAACACAGCGTGTGAGTTCTGATAAAAAAAAATGCATTTTTATTCATTAGGACCTTGCGGAAAAGAAATGCGCTATCTCCTCTCTCTACTTTCACGTTATTTTCTTCTCTAGATATAAATGTAATGCACTCCAAATTAACTTTAATACTTTTAATTATAAATTGTAAAATGACACCCTTTCCCCTCCCCGACAATCTCCCTACCCCCACCCTGCCTTTATAAATTAAAGGTTTTTAATTCGATGATTTTTTGTTGTATAGTTAGTTA
>JADDOH010018162.1:0-24965 GCA_016648135.1 Agrypnia vestita
CCTATTGCTTTTTGTATTTAAAAGTATCTACTGTTTTTTCATTTATATACCTACGTTACATACATATTTTTTTCCATATATTCTCTTTTTACTTTCGCTATTATTTTTGGATTTAATAGTGTCTACTTGTTTGTTTATCCATTATTTAATTTTATATTCATGCTAGTGAGTAGCTTTCAACTAATTTTCTAACCAACATGTATTAACATCATAATAAATAAATTTATTTATTTAAAAATGTATTTTTATTTACAGACAATATGTGAAATACACATACAACAAATCATTTATCCATTTCAATTTTTTTAAATATAGAATTGTAAATGATAAATAATTGTTGATGTGGGCTTACTATTTTCAGATGGATGTACACGATCAACTTTAATATATTTAAATGAAAAATCGAACTCGAAATTCTCCAGGTATGAAAGATGCCACTTACCAGATTCTGCAGGCGATTTCCGCTCAACGGTTTCCGTCCGATGATCTGCTTCGGTTCCGATTCTGTTCTGCATCACTTTACCTAAAGCTGACCGTATTTTTAGTACAATAAGATAAAAAATATATTAGAATTTGTATCTGCCGCGACAAAATCAACCATCAGTTCCGAGATACCAAAACAATCGTAGCAGCTGTCATGTACAGAGAACTTCGCGTTCATAGACAATTTTTTATAAAGCCCCCGACCAGAGACTAACAAGGATTTTTTGCCTGAACACTGCCTTGTGAAAATAGACAAAAGTGGCAAAAATTTTATATCAAGGGGACAAATATTGTCTATGTATTGCAGCCACTTAATGAAGATGTATCTACTCATAGTAATTACAAATGATTTACTTAACGTAAAGTAAAGACAGCTTAATATTTAAGTAAAATTCAAGTATTTAATATAAATCACGTTACTAGTTGGAAGACACTAAATGTATTTTTATACGAATAACAAGTAGATAACATCCCATTAATTCTTACAGAAATTCGGCTTTCGAAAATGTTGAACAATAGCATTCAGGTGACGTTGCAATTGCTGCAATATACTCCTAAACACAAACATTGTAGATGCATTCTGCTCTGCAAGACCGATGGCCGACGGTTAAATCAACTGATGACCACCATTAGGTACTTGTTACGCTGGTTGTTATGCAGCAAGTACCAAGTACGACTCATTTATATATCTAAACTTTCGTAGAAAGGTGAACGGGAATATTACGATTTGGAACTTTACGATTCGTTCATTGTCCACGGAATGACAAGACCAGGGAAATCTCAGAGATTCAATCGAGATAAATCTCATTATCACTGGCGTGCACAAGGCATAAACTTGATTATAAAATGGTTATGTTTTTATGGAATAATTTAAATTATACGTTCTTTTCACTATGCAATAAAGTGATCAATCAAAATTTTTATGATATCGTATTCATATAAAATTCTTATTCATATTGCATATAAAATTTAAAAAAAAACTATTTCATTATAAACAGAAACAGATTGAATTTATACTATTTATTAATTGTAATTAATGAACGCTAATGAAAGTGATGTAAGCGATTGAAATCAATTTCTTCAATAATCGATTGAAACAATGCCACTCTCCTAGCAGATGATCGCAAATGACACATCGCAATGACAAACAAATTGTCCATTGGAATACACACAAAATATTTAGTAGGTCAGTAAATATGGAATTAGTAACAGTGTCATATATGTTAGTCACGTGCGCGTAGATCTCACCAAAAATTAGACCTTTCGAAAAAACACGCTATTGTACAAAAAAATTATTTTCCAACTATATAAAACTCGCAGACGTAAAGATAGGGCGAATATAATACAACTTCAGTAGGAAAATTATATATTCAGTTCCATAGACTGTCTTACAGATTCTGGCAACAAAATAATGAATGAAAGATCATCGAGCCTCCATAAGTATCTACTAGTAAAAAAATTTAAACTTGTGTAACAGATACCACGTCTTCTAGATGTGCTCATAATAGGAACAAAAGGCAGTCTGCCCAAACTCAATCTTGAAACGTTCTTTTGTTTTTTCAAAACGTCATAATTATACAATGTGGAGTGATTGATTGGGGTGGCCAAATAATATTCTAATACAATTTATTTTCACCGAAACTCAAATTTTCTGTCACCGTACATAAAAGTTCACAAAATTTTAGCGTGGATCTATTTTATAATTCTCTACAATTTTAAATTGTAGGAAAAATTTGAATATGAAAGTTTTCGTAACAAAGAAATCGTTTTGTATTTAAACGACAGTTTCCTGTCTGAAGATATTTGCAAATAACTGTGTGATACCTTCCATTCCATTCACGCTTATCACAATAACTTGAAATCGCCTCCAGCCGACAATCTGCTTCATTGTTCACAATGCCGCGGCCAGTCTCCAATCATCTTACTTTTCCATCACTTTTATTGTTCTTTTGATAGAAAACTTTTTCTTTATCCGGGAATATTGGATACGATCAACGATCAGTTGAATTCGGTACAAGTCGGTGCCGCGCTTAAATCGATTATTTTTCGATTCGATGCACAAATTATTTAAAAACATTAATGATTTGTGTCTTCACTAATGCTTCGATTATCGCTCGATCGATAGCGATCGATGTTGCATCTATTGCAATATTCGTGATACCGTCTACGATCTGTCTGAGATACAGTCAAATGTCTCAACACGTCGCTCGCGCAGAAGATAATGACCTGGAAAACTAGTAATGACTAGAAAATTCAGATTGACTGACCACATCAAGGACTCTATTGGCTTATTGGTACAACTATCTGAACTGCGGGTCGCAGAGAAAGATTCGGGAATATTGTTACACCAAAAATCAATTTTTTCATTTTTCAAAAAAAAATCATTTTTTCTTTATCGTATAGCTTGAAGTTCTAAAAATAATTTCAGTCATAACTCTTTCAAAACATTAAAAAAATTGGCTGAGTTGTAGTAATTTTAAGCTACAGATGCAGATGAATTTTCAAACGAATTACATTATTCTTTTGCGTTTTTCTCGAAAATCCCTTTTTCAGACTCTTAGAGATAACATTACATAGACTGTTTAGCTGCCTTTGTTTAAATTTGGGACACATCTTACTAATAATATTATCTGGGATGTAGCGTACGATTTTTTTTGTTGATAAAATGAGCCGTTTACTTATCATGAGTTTTTAACTTATTTTAATTTTAACAAAATTATTTTCAAACTGCTCTCATTTGCACATAATAAAATCTTTTTTTTCGATACTCCATATTATAAACATTATATCATATAACAGAAAAATAATTATATTTTTCATTTCAGTCAAACCCTAGCGGCAATATGACTGAAATTCAAAAATGCATTTTTGGCGGGTTACAGCTGGTGAAATAATAATCCCTCAGGACTTGTCGCTTGGAACCAAAGACAAATTAAAAATAAACTTGCCATCCCTTTCAAATATATGAAGGGATTAGAAACAAAAGATAGTTCTAAAAGACGAAAGTTTTTTAAAAGCCAGAGCGGAGATATTGTAATTAATATGCTTTTGATAAAATACTTCTAAAACGCACAGACATCCTTACGAAATCAGTTATCAATTATAAAATTGACATTCTTTGCCAGATAATCATGTTAAAAAGCTCATCACATTCATAGTGGCCTTTTGCTTCTAATCTTCTCGTATATTTTCCAAATATGCTTTTCCGACCAATCTCACTCCCCCATCTGTATACCTACCGCATTGATTCCATTATCCCACACGTATTCCGTTCCAATTTAATTTAAGCCCAAATTCATTCTTCTTTCACCAGACATGTGGAGAGAGAAACGCGATATGTTCATCATTGCTTTAGATTATCTAACGTTGCTTCACTTCGGTCGAATCGATCGAATGGCATTAAAGTTGTAAGTTTGCAAGATGTTGATGGTACCCGCTTAACCCATATTAACTGGATATTAAATCCTTCGCTTTACCGAGGTACAGGTGGGAGGAATGGCTACCGAGACCAAAGAGGGGTGACGAGATGAAAATAAGGAGAAGATAAGTAGAAGATAGTTATTATTTATAACATCTACCAATGCCCTTTTATAACATCTACCATTAGATACAAAAGAAATTCAATATTCACTACTTGTACCTACACTTGTAGGTAGGTACTCATTGAGTATAAAATTGTACAGAGATAAACTAAACTCTTTCTTTAGGGGAGGGGATTTGGACACAGCGGAAGTATGTTCCTCCACGCATACATTTAAGACACATTTATAATACAGTCATTATTTAATAGTATTTATTTTTGCATTATTAAATCCCCTAGTACCTAAGCAAAACGAATTTTTTACAATACACGTGTTTTTTTTAATTTCTATACTAATCGAGTTTTATTTACCAAATGTTGTTATTTTATTAAATTTATCCCGTAAATAGTATTATTTGTAATAAAGTGCGGCTTACTAATAGGACATCATACTTTTTAAGAGAATTAAGTTTGACCTTTTCACATTAATTTTGTAACTAGCTGTAATCGGTCAAAAATGACTACTTGACCGGTACTTTTATACGTGCCGGTTCCTAAAGAATAAGTATTTACTTACTTATTGTCGACATCCCCGAAATAGTAATAACGACTTTTATCAAAATAATTTTTTTATATTTCTACCGCCTACAGTTAAATCCTAAACCCTGGCGATTGGGCGGAACATGAAATAGTTCGCGTCCTTGCTTTGCCCTATATGTACTGCATTTTTAACAGGTAATGTAGGCTCGGCGACAGCAACATCGCTATCGTTGCCGCCTTCGGGTTTGCTGGCCCGAGGTCCAAGCCCCATCTCCGGCCGTTTAATTTCGTTTTTTTAGCCGTGAATTCGAACAAAATTACGGACATTACACGAAGTTACGGGGACAGGCAGACAGACAGACGGACGAACGGATAGATAGCGAAATTAATACGTTTGATTTTTTTATTAACACGTCAAACGTATTTGAACCAGCCGTGGAACCAGAGTGTACCAAGAAATTCCCGTTGGTTCATGTCTATATATTTTGGTGGTATATGCGTGTACATAAAAAATTAATGATATTTTATTGAAACTAGTAATGTCTAACTTAAGAAAAACTTAATATTTCATAGCGTGATCTTCTGTTTGAAAATGTAATCCAATACTTTTCACCATGGACACAAACCAAAAAACCTAGTAAAGCACCATCTATCATGAAAATGTAATTACTCGATTTCGGACAATCCTCCACAAAGTATGTATATATATTACATAGATACATATATTACATAGATACATACCTTTATTACATAGATACATATATTATAACGTAACCTGCCAATAATAACGGAAAATTAATATTTTAAATGCCGTCATTATTGAAAAAAATGAGTAAAAATATGCCATCAACACTTGCCGTCGTATAGCTTTCTTACCATTCTCTCCTCTAATTCGTTCAACATATCCAAATTATAATTTAGCTAAGATAATATCAGCTTCAAATTTATTTGTTATTTATTCATCATAAACGAATTTGGATACATATACACCTAGGTGATCCCATTTCCACTGCATTTAGTCTACTTTCATATTATTTATAGGTTTGTCATTAACTTTGTGGAATGACATGATTAATTAATATATAAATACAATACCACCACCTTTGAGTGGTCTTATACGAAATAGTGGTGTTGTCTTTATGTATAAATTAGTGTAGATACCTACTTTCAGTTTCACTCCGGCCAACTCCAGGCTTCATTTTCATTTATCAGTGATATCAAAAATTCATTGCATACCTACCTATTGCTAATTCTTTAAAAACCTTGCCTCGGCTGACAAGTTTCCATCGATTATCAATTATTGCGTTTCGTTTATTGCCTTTATCCCCTTTCGATTATTTTCCAAGCCTTTTGTACCTATCCAACATAGTTCCCAAATACACATTTTTTGTCTTTATCTTTCAACCTGTACTCACACAAAACCTTCCATAACTTTTGCCTTATCACTTTGTCAGATGCCTTTTGCAGATCCAAAAAGGCAGAATCAAAAAGTTTTTGATTCTTTAGCAAAAACTTTTCTGTCTGGCGCAGAGTAGGTATAATATTTGATCCATACATCACCCTCATCATTCAATAATCCGTCAATTCTTTTACACACTACTTTGAGATTTATTTTTTGTTTAAATAACATGATACGTACGAGTATTTTCGAGACTATGTTTTCTAAAGTTTAAGTAATTTAAAAAAATCGTTTTAAATATTTAACAAAAATATCTTTAGCCATTCCTACTCATTTAGCGACACCGTATTTATATACATTTTTGATCACTTTAAATTATCACTTGCAATTGCGCTAACGTTTATCTGATTTGTTTAACGTTTAAATAATATAATAAATAAAATTCCATCTTTTTATTAAACTACTAAAATAAAATAAATCGAAATTTTTTTTTTGTCGAGTATAACCTACAACTATAAATTATAATTTAAAGTTGTAGGTTATAATTTACATACTCTTTCAAACAAGATGTTTAATAAAACAATAAACAAGTTTAACTCAACAAATTATTTCATTTTTATTGCTTTCAATTCATAATTTTGCGTAGTTATTTGTAGAACCCACCCTTCGGAAACAACTGCGGGGCAAATGTGGTGGGGGCATTTGGAGATGGCATAATAGGCCCATCCCACCCTACCACCCCAAGTCCTGGGATTAAACGTCTTATTCCAGATAGGATGCTTAATCTGAGTCAATAAGAAATAGATTGCAAGACTACGGGAATTACATGGATAAATCGAGCAATATTGGAATAGTGCAAAGTGAAAATTTTATTACCAGCTTCGTCACATTGCTGGGCCAATTATCATCCCTGTCATATTTATATATTAACATTTATATCAAATTATTATATCAAAATTCCCTGAAATTTTCATCCTTATCGTGTATTATTTTTTCAACAACAGATGTCATTGAAACATGTATAAACCTCTGTTACAGCGATAAAAAAACACATTGGTGGTTGTACAATGTTAGCCGATTGAGCCAGTAAAGGTTTATATGTAATTATAAATAGATGTCGCTAATCGCTATACAACCATTTTTATCATCATCAGATTAGGATTTTTAATCCATCCTCACCAAGTACGAAAATGATTTTAAGACTACTTTTGGTTAATTTTATTTACAAACACATTAATGAGTAAATAAATGCTTATTAATGAAATCCAACGTAAAATCACTAACGATAAAAATAAATACTTTTTTTTTCAATTGGTTGAGCAACTTTGTAGATTAACATTTTAAAAAACTTATTTTATTATTTGATTTAATCTACTTATTAATGATGATAATGATGACGATGAAGAAAGTTAATATAAAAAGTATTTATAAATTTTTATTTTATTATTTGTTTTAATCTACTTATATTTATTAATTACACCTACATGTTTCGGAAAAACCTTTCCATCGTCAGTGTGTTTTATAAATGTCAAAATATCAAAATGAATGATGTCTTTTGTTTTTTGGTTTTCTAAATTATTTTCAAAACATGTAGGTGTAATTAATGAATATAAGTAGATTAAAACAAATAATAAAATAAAAATTTATAAATACTTTTTATATTAACTTTCTTGATCGTGCGAGAGAATCAATAACGAGCTTGCTGAATTATTGGTTGTCTTGATTGGTTTTCGATTTATACCGAATATTTCCTTCTGAATACCAAATGCAACCAGGACCCGACTTGTTTTGGTTTCCAAATATTCAAAAATGACAATTGATCTCAATATAATAATTTATTTGTCTGTCGATCCGTAATACAAGGTTATTTAGAAAACATTAATAACCTCGCAGGAATATATTCCCGCTTTGATTATGAGTCGAAAATGTTCAAGTTATTATGACCTAATATCAATAGTTAAGGAGATATGCGACATCAAATATTGAAAAAAAAATGCAAACTTTGATGTCGCATATCTCCTTAACTATTGATATTAGGTCATAATAGCTTGAACATTTTCGACTCGTAATCAAGGGAGGAATATAGTCCTGCGAGGTTATTAATGTTTTCCAAGTAACCCTGTATACTCCGAAACTTGATGAAATTACGCTGGAATTGCAACAACAATTTTGAAAAGAAAAAAATCTTCATATTTTTGGTGAAATGTCAACAGTTAAAGACATACCTAAACGATATAAAAGTGTGCAGGTATTTTTTTCAATATTCTTAAACCTTCCTATCTTCTGTCAAACGTTAGAGTAGGTGCCATGAATGTAACTTATATCGAATATTAAAAAATCATTCGCTTTGATGCAAGTCAAATAAAATTATTAAGACCGAACAAAAATCAGATTTTTTGGTAAAGATTTTAATAATTTTATTTGACTTGTATCAAAGCGAGTGAATTAAATTACTTTATGGCATATTAAAGTTTTACAAAAGATAAGTTAAAAATATTTTTTTTAAAAAACGCAAATTTTGATGTCGCTTATCTCCGTAACTGTCGACATTCCACCCAAAGTGTAAAGAATATTTTCTATGCAAAATTAAATGAGGAAGAATCCCCAGAAGTTTTGCTACTAGCTACGAGACTCCCTTTATATGAATTTGGCGCCGCACCGCGGTGGCTTTTTTGTGGCCGCTATGTGCCCTTTAGAATTGATAAAACATTAAATTATTATACACAATTACACATATTCATAATACCAGCTTCATTGTACTACGTCCGGGCTGACGTAAGCATTGTTAATTTTATTTCCGCGTAGAAGGCACTTTATTAATTATAAAGACATGAATTATGATAATAAAATACTAACAAACAGTTAGGTATGACAATTTTAAATTTAACTGATATAATGTCACTTCGATCAAAATAAAAAAAATTTAATTATTTTTCTTCAATAAAGATTATCAACAGATCATTAATGACCCCAATAGATAGTCTAAAGTCGTGAAGTTAAATATAAAATAATAATACAATAAAAATCTTGTCTTTAGAAGATTATAGAAGAAAAATCGATATTTTCTTCAGAAGATAATTAATTTTATGTCACCGCAATCTGACTGACGGGGATGGGTTCCATGACAACTGCACACAGGACAGGTGCTCACAATCATTTTATTACTCTGTTGCTGTAGTAACTTTGTATTGAATTACAATAAATTATATTTAAGTGTACCCTTATTAAAATGTATCTACTTAAAGTAGGTAACGTAGGCTGAAAAATGAGAATTTAAAAAAATCAGCTAGATATTCAATCAAGAAACATCGTATTAGACGCAATACGCTTTAAATTGATTAAATAGCTAAAATCTGGAATTCTGAATAAGTTTTTGACTTTTTTGTATTCATATTAAAATAATTATATTTCTTTTTTTAATTTAATAAAAGTTTAAAATTGTCAAAAGTGTAAAAAGGGTTAAAAATATCTGCCCAAGAAATGTACCTACTATTCACAGTCTCTTTTAAAAAATAATTCGTACGAAAACTATTTAAAAGATTTAAAATAATGCTATTGAATAAAGATAATCGTTTAAGTATACCATATTATTGGAAAAAATCCCACAAAATGGAATTTTTTTTAAAATTTGTAATTTATTAATTGAGAAAATAACTTATTTTGTCATTTAAGAAAAATATATTTTAAAATATATGGAACTTAATGAATAAATTTGAATGTATACATCGACCTTTGTACATAAATGTGATACAAAATGCGTGAGAAAATGCAGTCGCCACTGAATTTTGCTCGCATTTCTAAACGATCGCCTTAAGGGGTGTATCGCGATATTTTATAGTCACATGTTTTTTAAACATGCAAGACAATACAAGAGTTAAAAGTGAAAACAAACTTTGCAACACAATTCCAATAATGACAGGAACATACGACAAGGAGACAGTTTAAGTCCATTTTTGTTCAATTTGATAATGGATGAACTAATACAAGAGATCCAATCGCTCCAACTAGAATATAGGATGAGAGAGGAAATCGTCGATATAGTCTGCTACGCAGAAGATGCTATAATCATAGCAGAGAAAAATAATGACTTAAAAATAATGCTTGACAGACTATACAATACTTGTGACAAATACAACATGGGAACCGCTATTGAAAATATTAAATTATGACCTTCTCTAAAACGTTCAAAACATGTAACCTGACTGTAGAGAACAAACCCACAGAACAGGTCAGCACCGTCAGATATCTTAGGCATAGACCTGGTTGGAGGAGCTGATCTGTGTGAAGAAATACAAGCCCAAGTTAACAAGACAGCGGCAATGCGAATGCGCTAAAATCCACAATTTAGAAGAATAAGGATACAGCCATCAAGAGCAAGATAAGAATCTGTAAAGCATGAGTAAGACCTATAATGACATATGGCTTCCGAGATGAAGACACTGAGGTTGATGCAAGATGCAAGACGTTGAGGGACCGCGTGAGGAATACCAGAATGAGAGAGATATGTGAGGCTGAGGACTTTATACGATGAAGTAGACAGCGAAGGAGGGACTGGTATTATCGTATCCAGAGAATGGATAGCACCAGGCTCCCTTATATCGCACTATATAATCAGCCTCATGGAACCCGCCCTCGCGGAAGACCTCCCAAAAGATGCTGGGAATTTACCTCACAGGAGGCGCTATCCTCTGATGAAGAAACCGCATAGGTCTGGAAGAAGAAGAAGATGTGTTTTTTTTCCGTGAAATGAAGAGCTTTTTCTGTTTCTTCTTCGTCTTTTGTCATATACAACAACTTGCCGGACCATGACAACTTTGACGAAAAATATTAATGTTTATAAGAATTATAATACCTATGGGTTTACCTATGATTGTTATTTACAAATACCATTATACATTACATCTTTACAGGAAAATCAATGAACATCTTACGTTCTTTAACGCTACTAACTGATCGCTTAATTTAAATTAAAAAAAAAACGTTTAAGAAGTTGTTGCCGACAATTAGCCGTGCATATTTTGCACAGTTGCAAATCATTTCGTTCCAGTTTAAATAATTAACAATAGGTTATGTCGAGCATCCATCTAGGACGGAGTATTTAGTAGTTAGAAGCGAGTGTCGGTGTGAGTGGGTAATGGCCGCTAATTTGAAGAAACGTCTTGGCTTAGTCTGTCCTCTTGATATTTACTCGGCGCATTCACGGATCTCCGCTAACTGACGCGTAACCAAGTTGTTTTGAAGTGAATAACATTTCAATTTCGCAATTCCATTTCTTACTACGATTAGATCCATTATTCACAATTGACATCAATGCAATATAATATGCTGCATTGATGTCACAGCTCTGCTATGTAATGTACGACACAGCTCAATTCAATGAACTTATAAGTTTCGTAGTTAAATAATTACATTTTTTTAAATTACAAATTCGTAACTCGGCCAATATTTGACATAGAGAAAAAATTAAAAGCATACTTTCACGAGATGAAATCTATCTGATTCGTCAGTTGATGAAAAAAAAATTTTTATTCAAGATACTGATAATTTTCTCCACCTGTTTCTAAGCGTGCTTATGCATTTTCAAGTAAAAACAACCATTATGTACTTGACTAATTTTTAATCACGATTTAAAACTTCTTTAGGTATTTTATCGAGCTATAATTTATAAAACTATCATATGTGCTAACATTAACGATACAACTTTTTTAATATAAAATTTTTATATATACCTACGATTTATTATAAAACTCAGGCACCTACAAGAATGGTTAAATGAAACCGGATTCCATGGATTATACTAAAATTTTATCAAAAAATACTATCATACTATCTAAACATTAATTATATCCTCTCTAATTTTACACAGCAATTATTATTTTTAATGAGCAGCCTCCTCCCGGGTACTGATGCGTAGGTAGGTACATCAACTATATATAATTTCGATATTACCTATATAAATTCGGTATTCCAATATATCTTTTTTTTACGTTAATCACAATAATATTTTTTAAAAAAAATTTCTTATACCTATAGGATAATTTTATTTTATTTACCCGTTCCACCAAAATTAGACATTGTTTGAATACAGCCATAAAAGAAATATAACATTTTATATTTGTGCTGAAAATTTTGGGGTATGAAATCAGTACAAACTATATTTTTTAATTTTTTGACTGACATCACAGTACAAGTTTGGAAGCCAAATTCGGACATGAGTTGTTTTTTGGCCAATGAGTTAACTTCAAATAGATTTTTGTACTAGGTTTTTTAATAATTACCCTAAAAAGTTATAATGTTCGATTTCATCAACCTTTTAATATCGTATGAGAAACTGCCTATGTTTCGAACTTATTTTACCACAGTAACCTGAGTAGAGACGATATAATTTCCTTTCGTGAAATCAATTCATCTTCTCGAAGGTTAAAACGACATCTCGCGGTAAAATATTGTTTAGATACATATCAAATCGTATTTTTATTGAATAATTGGATACTTTTGCTATATTGTAAATTATAAATATAAACCACAATATGTTTAATGTTAAAGTACACATTCCGTGTACGTAGAGAAGAATTATGTGATTTTGTATGATTTTCGTAAAAAATGACGATATTTAAAAGCACCCACACATGTCTATACCAGAAAAACGCCAAAGTCGTTGCTTATCTTCAAAAATACGATAATATTCCGAAATTATATTATGGTTTATTTCAAAAACCAAGCGTGATAAAATTTACACCTCAATAGCTCTTATAAAAACATAAAAACATGATTCATAAGATATCAACACGTTTATAGGAAAACTTAATGCATTTGTTTGGACGGTGAGTGTGAGCGAACTGAAGTGTGAGCGAACTGAAGCCTCGTTAAAAGTGAAGGTAATAAATATCATTGAAAGATTTGGCAGATACTTCGTTTTGCAATATTATAATTCAAAAGATGTAATACTTTACTTTGTAATACACACACATACAATATGAGTTATTAAATTCTTACTATAGTTTTGAGAAGAGCAGTCCCTCTCATTATCAGCTATAGATAATGACTAACTTAAATACAAAATTTATCAATCTAATCGGGTTGGTAAGGGGGGCGCGCGGTGGGGAAGGGTATTTTAACAAAAAGCTTTAGGATTGGTGAAGTGGACTAAAATTTTATATTATTTATATAACTATATTGGTAATTTAATAACTCCTATTGTGTGTGTGTGTATTACAAAGTGAAGGTAATATTTTAGTAAGTACCTATGTATGATATATCGTTCAAATATATTATTTGTAGCATTTCATTTTTAAGTTTTTTATAATATCTTTATTCACTTGTTTCTTCTTCGTTTCGTCATCATCTATGTTAAACAATATGAATTGAAAAAACACTGTTTTATTCCACTGTATATTTTGTTAAATTTTAAAACGTTTTGGAGAGAACCTCTCGTTATCCAGTAATTAAAGGAGAGAGTGCTGGTAATGGTTTTGAGGATGGGGGATAGGGTTAGATCGGATAGGAGTGGGGTTGCAATTGGTGATATTTGAATTTATTATGTAATAAACAATGTGTAATAATAGTAATGAGGTTATTATGTAATAAATAATAATGAACAATTAATTGATTATTATTAAATTAATAAACAACAGTAATATTCGCAAAGTTTCACAAAAAAAATCCTCGAACAGTTTGTTTTATGTATTATTTTATTCTATTTCTTATATTTCTTGAATTTTCTTGTTATAAATATTACCGTATTATTTTGATATTAAGGAATTCAGAGTTGTGCATAATAATGCAATAGAAGTATCATTTCAGTTTCTCTAATATTATATAAATAAATAATAATTTCACAATTTTTACAATCAATCGTAAATCAAATATCGATATCATTTTTCAATATCGAATGTAGTTACCTTTACAGATTAATTAAGTCAGGGAGAATATTTAAGATAAAGAATTATACAAATATTGTGTTCTATATTTTATTTTTATTTAAAGTATGAAAAAATAAACTATTACACGTTCTTTGAAAGTTGCTTCTAAAATATTTCAGTAGGATTCCACTGAGTGATCAGGAAAATTAAATTGTTTTATGGAATATTTTTTATCAGCTTTGAAATCGAAGATAATTTATAATTTATATAATAATTTATAATTTATCTTCTGCACCGAAATGAACTAAATGCCATTGATAACATTACCGTTTGTACTATTACCGTAATATATGCAGTCTTGCAGGCGTATCAGATTTTCCACGGTGAACGACGCCGACTTATGCGCATTGTTGTTGATTCAGTAAAATCCCGCGTTATTTTCGTCCGGCGGTGGCATTCAAATCTTATCTCATGGTTTATGCAAGTCGAATAACATTATTATTACCTTAAACGTCGACAATATCCTTTTCGATAAGACTGGCGCCTCGCGCCTTTAGAAGCAGTTCGTCTAGTGAAGTGAGTAGATAGTAGATAGTTAAACATCTCACTTGATTAATGGGATAAATTATAGAACTCTCACGGAGATGAAGCTATGAATATGGGAAACATGTGCGGAAGTCTTTTTGTACAATGACCCAGGGCTTATAACCTGTATGAGCTGGCTTAAGTGATCACTCTACACAATGCAACGTTCACCAATTCCATCGTAAGAATCCTCACATTATCAAATTTTGAATGTTCTATATATGTTCAAATCTGAGAATCTCGTTTATTTTAATAGACTATGCTAGAGAATATCTGTAGTCTTTTCTCATGAACTCGTATACATAGTTTTTGGCAGTTGGTAATGATACATCTATATTTTTTAAATGGAATAAAAAGCAATATACTTTTTAATGTAAGTGAACATGAAATTCTTACGACTTATTTTAACATATATACTAGAAGCTCCCTGAAACATCAGTATTATCAAACTCTTTTCGTACATCAGTATAAATTTTAACAATATTTTATATGTAGGTATAAAATATATATACGTTCTAAGAACACAGGTACTGAATTTTGTCCCCAGAGGGATGATTAATTAATTAAGATAAATTATAGGTAAGTCTTAACAGTAATTGTGTTCTTAGAAAATACCTACATATAAAATATTATTCACTTGATGATTGAATTTCAAATTTGTCTAATAGGTACTAATTACTCAAATATTTTTTTATTTTTTATATTTAAAAATGAACGCCATTCCGGACCAAAAATTTCCTAAAGACCTGATGCGCACTATCGTGCTCTATGTTTAGGAAGTTGTCGCACCTCGCTACAACTTTTTTTAACCGAATTATAAAAAAAGACAGAAAATTTCGATTTTGGGTGGAACTAAAATTTGTGGAATTTTGGTGGAAAATGGGTGGAATGAAAAAAAACTGGAGGTGGTAAAAATCGAAAAATGGACAAAAGATGTCGCCTCTAACTATTATTCAAACGTGATACCTACTCGATTTTTGAATTTCATTCAAACTATGCAAATAGTCGTAGAAATATCGCGCTCGCTTTATGAGAAGAGCCCAGCGGGAGGGGCGTAGAGCGGGAGGTCCCGAAAAATAAAATAAAAAGCAGGTCCCAAAGAGAGCTTCGGGAAAAGTTTTCATTTTCAGGATTGGACGAAAACTCGTGTTATTAGCGTTGCAAAGTGGTTTTTCGGTTGAAATTAAAAATGCTGAAATTCGACTCAATTCTAAGGAGAAGTGAGGTCCCGTCGGCGAGCTGCATCCGTCTGAAATTTTCTGCATTTTCTGGAATGCGTCTGCATTTTTGGAATCGAGCTCTCGGTTGATGAGTTTTTTAGCGAAAAACGAAAACAACCGCGATAACGATAAAGTTGCCAAAACGCGTTGTCATTGAATTCGAGTCGACGTGCAAAATTTCAGTTCGATTGAATAACGGGAAGTGTGTTAATTTTCACCTCCAAGGCATTTCCACAATTATCCACACACGTACGACGGCGAAACTTAAGTGCATTATATCTTTTTAGAAACTTAAACAGAAATAAAATTTTATTATGACTTTAAAAATGAGTAAAACAAATTGTAACACACATTTTTATTGACATGATAAGTAAAAAGTAATAAAAAAGCATTCGTAATCTAACCCAAATTAAATATGGATTTGCAATATTGATAACTTGTGTGTTTCGATAAATCTTTTACTTTCGCCACGTTATGAATTGAGCATTTACCATAATGCGCAATTTCATGCCAATTCAAAAACATGCGCCATTCTACTCTCTCAATGTTCCCCTTCGTATAGGATGCTGGTTTGCAAGTAATATAATATCCCGGATGTGATTATTTCAGAACATATTCTGCACTCCATTCTCTGATGCTTCTCATTCTTCCGGTGGAAATAAAATTCAATAAATTACATTTCATCTCAACTGCACAGGACCAATCGATGTTCGGACGGTTTTTCCCAAGAAATTCGTAGTTAACTCTTATATAACTCTTATAACCGTAAGCCACCTTTTATGTAAGACGTTGCACTTAAGGAATGTGTGGGCTGACTTCCTTGTCATCTCGACAACTAATTTATTGGCAGGAACTTCATTCCAGAAACGGATAAAAAGGGTTAAAGACAAAATTTTTACTTTAAATTTCATTATAAAAATTTACAAAAAACATTTTAGCTTAATTATAAAATTGTTTTTTGTCAACTAGTCATTTCTATTTTGAGCTGTTCCATGATTTTTTTATGCATCTTGATCCCAGTGATTCATATTGATGTACATGTTTTTTTTTATGATATATTATCTGATACCTAGTCTCACTACTAAGTTTACTTTTAAGTCTTATTATGTTCATATAATATCATTATTCTCTATATATATTTTATCCTTTATAAACTGTAACTATAACTAAATATGTATGCTATGTACTCATGCAAGAAAATGAAAAAGAAACGTGCCGACAAGCTGTTTAAGGCTTGGCACGATCAGAAATATGTATAAACTTAAATAAATAAATAAAAATTTAAAAAAATTAAAAATACCTTATCTATGAGAATTTCTGTTCGCCGGTTTACATGATGTAGATATTTAGTTAAAACAATATTTAGATACATATGGCGTATGGTTGATCCTCTCATTTTACTTGTTTCCATGCAAATTATATTTCTTTCGCTGTTCAAAAAGTTATGTTTAAAAGATTCTGTAATAATTAATAATACAGGGTCAAACCTAGCCGGAATGATTTTCCAGCTAAATTAATTAATTTTTTTTGTTTCTCCATACTTCTTAAATATGTATTAACAGAAAATAATCTCATTTAAAAATAAAGTCAGGATTTCACAACGTTATGATATATCTATCCTATTGTATAGTTTTTCTATTCCATTGGTTTACACACATTATTTATTTGATGCTTATTTACGTTTTGCATGATCTTTTATCTTTGTAAAACTCATTTGACAACCGTGTCAATAGGATTTCTAAACATTATTAATTTGAGTGTTTTATTATCGGAATACTATTCAAATACCTACGTAGAGGAACATAATTTGATTTTTTATTATCTCTTTATAAATATTGTCAAGGTGTCCTCGTCTCGCTTAAAAATTAACAAATATCTGTGTACGTGTGGCTGATTCAATTATCCTGTTTATAAATAATTGATTTAGAATGTTCGGTTTAATCGATTTCTATAATTATTATCCTCGATAGGTCACATAAAGCACAGCACCTTGGCAAAACAAACGAGTCGTTTGTAATTTGCCCGTCGCCCAGCATCTCGAGTCGCACGGACGTCCGTCGAGTGAATCAATCTATCGGATTACCAGATTCCCCTCAGCGGTGGTCTCCGGTGTCGTCCTCCCTTGCACCTCCCACCTTCCACCTCCAGCCGCTATCAGACGTCAGCCGAGCCGTGAGTGATAACAAGTGTTGATCGTGTTCCGTCTTCGCTTCAGTCTTCAGTCGGTCGAGGCGTCGTGGAGAGCGCGCGCATGCTAGCGAGAATACTTGTGTTTTGATCTCAGTTTTAAAATAACCGTGGAGTATTTCTATTAAATTTAAATAATAATCATACCCTTTTGCCCTTCCAAAGTTTTGTGCGAACCTTTTCGAAACGAACGAGAGCAACAGCTTCTGAAAATACGAATTTTCTTCGAGTGATATTGTTTCTGCCCCTTGGTACTACTGTATAGATATATTGTTTTGTGCTTAACTCGTGAAGTTACACACACTTATGATCTGTAAGTATTTATTTGATCACATTAATATATTCATTTAATTTTCTGAAACATTTTTCAATAACTTAAAGTTCAAAAAAAAAAATTAATTAATCAATATTTATTATGCTGGTTTCTTTACCTTCAATACTCACAAGCGTGATAAAATATAAATTAATTAAAAATGTGTTCTCAATTTATTAGCGATAGCTCAATTTATTTTCTTATAGATAATAAATGTTCCATTCTCATTGATAAAAAACGCATTCTAGTCTGAAAACATTCATCAATGTCATTATAATCTAAAAGTAGGTAATCCTAACGTCTGTTTTTTCCTGTGTTTTCGTATCATATTATTTTCGCAACAAAATTTGCTTTTGTCAGTTCCATGGAAATGTCCGCGTCATTTCAATTTTGTGTATTACCTAATCCCGTGCATCAATATTATTTTTGAAATATAATTGATCAGTTACACTTTCCAAAACCGTGCTAAATATATGTTGAGTTTTTATTTATCAGATGGATGTCAGGAGGTTAATCTAATAGGGCTGTGAAGAAAATCAACCATTTTTATAATCTCGTGATTGGCCCGTTTTACTCCAACCACACCGACAAACATAGGATCCAAATAGAAAAACTATTTTGCTCTTGTGTTAGATTGTAATCATGTTCTGATTCTGTGTATCTCTTTACGCTGAGAGCAAAACGATACGGGCATCAAGCTTTTCTGAAGATGTTCCCCCCAAATATACCAGAATATGTTCTAACGGGGTTAAATAAAAATCCAGCAGATTTTTTAAACTCATCCCATAATAACTACAAAATTACCCCTTACGTATATGCCCTTGCGATTTTTTACTTGAACTGTTAGTTGAGCCCCATATTGTATCCTTTTCTACATCCAACTAATTTTACAACTCTTTTACAGAAACGTAGCATTATTGTATCGGTCCGGAGTAGTGGTACATTTCTAATAACATCTATACCTATAAAACTCAATGTCTGTCGGTCTGTCTGTTCTCTATACAAATCCACACCGTTTGTCCGATTCCATTCAAATTTTGCATACTTATACTTTGGGACCCGGCGGGTAACATAGGCAACATTTCCCCCCTATTTTCATACCCCTATCCCCTCCCCCTTACACGTTTAAGATGAAAATCTGTACCGTTTGACCGATCGGACTCAAAATTTGGAAACATATTCTTTAGGACTCGGCCGGTAACATAAGAAACATTTCCCCCCTATTCTTTTAACTCTTCCCCTCCGCTGATATATTTTAGGTGCAAATCTGTACCGTTTGACCGATCGGACTCAACATTTGGAAACTTATTCTCAAGAACATTTACCCTCTATTCTTTAACCCTTCCTCTCCCCTGATATATTTTCAATACAAATCTGTACTGTTCGACCGATCCGCCTCAAAATTTGGAAACCTCTTCTTAAGATCTCGGCGGGTAACATATGCGACATTTCCTCCCCTATTATTTTAACCTTTCCCCTCTCCTGACATATTTTCGATGCAAATCTGTACCGTTTAATCGATCGGACACAAAATTTGGAAACTTATTCTTTAGGACCCGGCGGGTAACATACGCGACATTTCATCCCTATTATTTTACCCCTTCCCTTCCCCTGATATATTTTTAATGCAAATCTGTACCGTTCGACTGATCGGACCCAAATTTGGAAACTTATTTGTTAGGTGGGTAACAAAAATGACATTTCCTCCCTCTCCTTTTACCTTTTACCCTCCCCCTGATATATGTTCGATGCAAAACTATACCGTTCGAATCAAACCTTTGTTTACCTCCACAAATTAGGCCAATTCATATTGAATGTTGATTCTTTAATTTTAATTGTTTATTTGCAAAAAATGTGTCCTTTCGCTAGAAAAAAGCTATGTATAAACATTTAAAAGATCTTGCAATAATATATGGCGGTGAGAAACCTGGTGTAATAATGTAGCCCGAACTATTAAAATTATTTAAATTATCCTTAAATAATTATAATTCTGTAATTTAATTCTTAAATATTTATTAACAGAAAACAATCTCGATATTTGCAATATTTCTATTATATTTAAGTAATTCTATCCTATTTTATTATATCTTTTTTACAGATTCTATATTCCATTGGTTTACACACGTTAGGTATTTATTTATTGCGTATTCGACATTTTCGGATTTCTAAACTTTATTAAATTGAGTGTTTTCTTATGAGAATACTATACATATACTTACCTTACCTAACTTCCATATATGTTGTTTTATTCAATGTGTAGTTAATATTTCTTAGGTACCTACCTGTCTGCCTGTATTATGTAAATCGTGTCCCAGAGATTTCGATCTACTAGACTGGTTAATACGTTGTTAATGTTTTCTCAATGACCTTTAATATGAATAAAGTAATGCATACATCAGTGGCTTAAATAAAAGAATAGACCTTTTTGTGAAATGGAAAGCTCCCTTGAGTATGTACCTATTGTATATAATTAGACCTCTTTTCATTTAAGAAAGACAATCGAATTAGTATGTGTAAGCCGTGCGTATAAAGCACATTGTTCGTTATGTTGTTTTACACCTGTAAACACCGACACAACGAAACAATGCGCGTCGTGCACACGGCTTACACATACTAATTCTATTGTCTTTCTTAAATGAAAAGATGTATACTTACTTACTTTCACGCTGTTTACCCATGGCAGAGAGGATAGAGCGCCACACTGATCTGTCCTGACATACAACTCTCGCCTCATCCACATTCATACATCTTCGCATGTAAGCTCGCCGGTTGTTAAGGCTTCTAACGGGACTATCTTACAGTATCTGGTTAATCTGGTCATGCTACGTCTTCCGCGGTCGCCCTCTCTTTCTGGCGCCATCAACACTTGCATTATATATCTTTCGTTTAACATGCCTAAACCATCAGAACGACACTTTTTTAATTCTATTATGCTAAGATCAGCTTTACATTCATTCCTAATATCTGCATTATTTACTCTATCAAAAATGGATTTGCCACACATGCGTCTGAGGGATCTCATCTCCACTGCATTCAATCTACTTTCGTTCCTCTTCTGCCAGCTTCAGGCTTCACTTCCGTACATCAGTCTTGGTACCAGAATTCCATTGTGTACCGCTAGTTATGCCTCGGTAGACATATTTCTCTCTCTCTCTCCTCACTCTCAAATCTTTCTCAACATTCCTTCTTCTATCGAACATACACAACTCATACTACTACATTTCACATGTTGTCTTACTTTCCTCTTTCTCGAATACCATCACTTTGCTGTTTATTTTCGCTTTGCTGTGATGTAACCTACCCTGACATGTCAGTATATCAATAATGTTAACACGAAGCATGTTGTTTTCGTAATGCATGTGAAAAAATATTCTTACTATGGTAGATTTAAGAAATTATTGATACATTTTAGCGCTGAGAAAATTGTCGACACTCGCAAAATCATTGCAATCCATAGACCACCAAAATATTTAGACATGAACTAACATAAATTCCTTGATATACAGCCTAGTTTCAAAGATAGTTTCAATACGTGTGACTTGTTTTAATCAACTACCACGAGTTTGTAAATTTTGAAACAATTATGAAATGGTCAAACTATATCATAATGTCTTAGTAAATAAGTCGCGCTTTATAACAAAAATACATAAAAGAACCAATCAGTTTGGGAGGAAATTAAAGAAAATAAACCAACTTCTACTTCAAAAAAATGATCGGTTAATTTAATTAAAGAAGAATTATTCACCATATTTAACTTTTATTTTAATATTATACCTACTCGTATTAACCAAAACGTAATTCGTGCGATCGTCCGCTCGGTCATTTTCTTGGCGAATTAGAATTCCCCGTTTCACACGAGTTTGGGCAGAGGACATGTCGTCATTGATGTTGTCCAATCCAATGAGCATGTTTCGGTCCGGTTTATGCGATTAACCCAAAAATTCAAATTCGGTAAAGTTCCCGGAGTAAAATCCCCTACCTAGGTCAAAAACAACGGAGAATAGAATACCTACCTTATTCACACGTGTGACTTTCGATTATCAAGAATGAATGACGGCACCTTTTTTAGAACGAAAAAAATTAAAATAACGAATGTACCTATGTATCAATATACAATTATTAAACAAGGACATTTTTTAAAAAATAATTATAGGTAAATTTCGGTTTTGTCAATCAATAAATTCAGGTGCACGTTTAAAACCTGCTGTAAAACCAGTTGACATCATAAATCATAAATAAAACTCCGTCTTTAAAAATAAATTTTAGCCCATGTCTACAGTGTTTAATAGTGGGCTATTTTTTTACGATTTTACAAAAACGAGGGTTAACGTTTTGACATTCGTACATTTTTTTAAAATATTCAAGTCAGTTTATTTTTTCATTTACTCCATACAAATTTAATACACGGCCCACTTTAACGGAACATACAGATATCAACGATTGATATGCCTATTGATATCAACGACTCGAATAAAAAATATATTTGTATTAATCTTCAAAATGTCTATATTTGGACGCTCGTGTAGGTACATCAAGAAATTTTTTAAAAACCTGTTATGTACGAGTATATATATATGAGCGCAACAATGTGAAGTTGCGACAGTTTTGGCTCCATATTGGATTTCTTTGAACGTGTTTGCTAATTTTATTAGCATGTATTATACTTGTAGATGGTGTACGTAATCTTATATAAGAAAATATTGCCTTTATATACATGTGTACATATGTGCTTAAGTAATCTATGTGGAAACAAGACATGATTACTATCTGTCCTTTGGATGCTTCTTCGAAAGATTATCATTGCCACTTTAGGTTATGTACTTTCGCTTACGATTTTGTTATACTAGTAAAAGGGTCTTGAAAAAGAAGACATAAAAATCACACGATACGTAAAGACGCAATGAGGAAAATTAATACGATTGGTGGTAGGTATGAAAGATACATATTCTTATTAGTTTCTTATAAGTTAACGTTATTAATTTATAATAGAAATGCATTTTTCTCTATGTAACCCAACACAAATATACTACAATTTCGCGATAATTTTATTTGTTGTGAAAATAAAATTTTAATTGACACGTTGAAAAACTGAGAAGTAAGTTGTTTAAGTAGAAGTTCAGTAATTTAAGATCATAAGGTCATTTAGATTAACAGTTCATTCATATAGTAATAAGTCATATAGTAAAAATAGTAATAAATGCACCCGAATGGATTCTCATTATTGTAGAATTGACTTTTATGATTGAATTTAGTTTCTTTTTGATTGCTTATTCAAAAATTCTCGATATATTAGATAAATAGTATATTACCTAATTCTCATTATTATGTTTAATTAGATTACACTACCAATATGATTGTAAGTGATTATCCCTCAACACATAAGAATCTTAATTTTTTTTGGTGAGATATAACATAATAATTTGATTGTTAATATTAACTAGTTATCATTATTATAAAAGAAATTATGTCTATGTATTATCTATTAAATAAATAAAAAATAAAATAATGTGTGTTAATGTAAGAAATATGTGAAAGTAACTAAATACACAGTTAACTAATCAATGTAAAGCTGAAATTCAAAATAAAAAATCCGTCATTTTTGACTGGTAATGTAATGCTAACACTACTAAGGCCCGGTTGTTTCAAGTTCGATCAAAGTAAGCGGTCGATTAAAGCACAGACTCTATTAAATAAATAAAAAATAAAATAATGTGTGTTAATGTAAGAAATATGTGAAAGTAACTAAATACACAGTTAACTAATCAATGTAAAGCTGAAATTCAAAATAAAAAATCCGTCATTTTTGACTGGTAATGTAATGCTAACACTACTAAGGCCCGGTTGTTTCAAGTTCGATCAAAGTAAGCGGTCGATTAAAGCACAGACTCTATTAAATAAATAAAAAATAAAATAATGTGTGTGGTAATTGTAAGAATTATATGTGAATAGAGCTATTTAGTAGAACTCGCTAACCTTTCCCAATCTATTCCTCATTTTTTCATTAGTACTAAATACACAGTTAACTAATCAATGTAAAGCTGAAATTCAAAATAAAAAGTCCGTCATTTTTGACTGGTAATGTAATGCTAACACTACTAAGGCCCGGTTGTTTCAAGTTCGATCAAAGTAAGCGGTCGATTAAAGCACAGACTCTATTAAATAAATAAAAAATAAAATAATGTGTGTTAATGTAAGAAATATGTAAAAAGGTAACTAAATACACAGTTAACTAATCAATGTAAAGCTGAAATTCAAAATAAAAAGTCCGTCATTTTTGACTGGTAATGTAATGCTAACACTACTAAGGCCCGGTTGTTTCAAGTTCGATCAAAGTAAGCGGTCGACTAAAGCACAGATTTTTACGAAAACGGATGGTCTGATTGGTGGAGAACGTAAAAATCTATGCTTTAAAAGAACGCTTACTTTAATCCAACTTGAAACAACCGGCCCTAAGACGTATGTTTTTAAATATTTTTTTGGCTTTTCCCGAATATCAACCATTTCACAATTATGTAACACATTATTCTTGTATTGCCAAGTTTATTGACAATATTTTACGTGAGAGATGAACAATGTTATTTTCAAATAGCATACTTAGCTCTGAGAAAATAGATTACAATTATTTTTTATCTCTGATAGTTATTCAGCATTATCTTGGCTACATTGCTAGACTCTTGTCCGTCTTAAAGTAACCAGTTTTTGCTAGATGCATTTTTTTTTATATAAATTAAATATATTTATTCTACTAGGAATATTAAACCGGGTTGCTTCGAACTGACCTCTACCTATTTGTTCCGTTTGTTAGGTCCCTATTACATTTTTTATATTTTATATACCATTATTTTACAATTTATTA
>JADDOH010018163.1:0-19889 GCA_016648135.1 Agrypnia vestita
TTCAAATTTCAAATCTCTAGTTATAGTTCGTGTACACAGATCTGCACTCTACGGTAGTGTACTTTAGAGTTGAAATGAAATTACCCGTCGAGCCGTCTATGACGTCTATGGCATCTACAAGTCGACAGCGAGAGATGAGAGAGAAATAAACGGAGACGTTTTGTCTTGCTCTCGCTCGTTGCTTTGCATTACGTTGATGTACCGGAATATGACGCGAACCAGGTTATTAATTTTGTCCTAGGGCAATACCGAAATCAAAGCGCCCATGTTTCGAAGATCACGCGCCATGTGGTCACAGCCAGGGCAGCCCCGGCACGTTCGATCTTTTGTTCGAGGACGAAATATGTGACCTATTGTTCAAAAAAATAACATTGCGACGGACGATCGCTCTTAGGATAGTCCGCCATACAACATATGAAACAATGAATTAGAAAGTTAGGGTTGCCGAGGGCGTTGGGTATCGCCGAAGACATTAATAGTGCACGGCCTTTTGTTAGGATGGGCAATACGTTCGCAACCTTTTGTTCTTAAGTAACATCTTGGAAGGGTAAAAACGGTAAACCTTTTCTTGCAGCGGGACGTATATCTCTAACCCCGATTAAACAATAGAAAGAACATCTTGGCCAAATGCGAACACATGGGACAACGGTTTAGAAAGCTGCGTTTGTTAGAGAAGTCGCCATTGTTTTGGGAAAGACATTTTATTAGAAAAACAAGATAATAATTCCGAAAGTCGTCGCAGTAAACTTACTATTGTCCTCGACAGACAATAGAGATGTTTTAGAAAGCGCTGACATACCGATCCCCCACATGGCGACTCTATCCGCGAGATGTAGGATCGTATAAATTATATTATTATTATAAGGGCGCGAGGAGCCCGCAACGCGCGACCAGGCGGTCATTATCAATAAAGATAACGGGGGTCAATCAATTAAGAAGGTAGAGGCCGAATTAGAAATTGAGGCAAAGTGGTGAATCATAATATCAATGTAATATGTACCTAATTAATGAGCAACTGATATGTTTAATTTAAGTAAGGTAATGATTGTTTAGATAACCCAGGCCACCTCTGCAGGTGGATGTTACTCGTTTTATATGTAGTTTCCTCATTTATTCTGTATTCTATTGTTATTGCCGACGATGTTTGATATTGATGTAATATATAATATATAACGTAATAGAATATTATCTCGTGAAAAAATGTAACACGGTTGAAGAGATATAAGATTCCGACTTTTTAGTCTTTTGAAATCTGTCTGCAGAATGAATTTTAGCACACGGGGTTGAAACAAAATAGTTTAATTAATTGCAAATAAGTAAATGCCGTGTTGGAATAAACATTAATATTACTTTAGATCGAGGCTTTCATGTCTTATTTTTTCATATATTACATACACCTAGTTGAATAATGTTAATTTGTGAGTTTTAATTATTTTTAAGAATAATGTTAATTTGTCATTAGTTATTCAAGCTCCCAATATTGTGTTTTTTTTTTATACAAATTTGTAGGTTGTAGGTATATAACCTATCTGTAAACATGCAATTATTGTTTTGATTACTCGTTTAAGCAATATAATTTGTCGGTCTATTTTAAAATAGTTGTTTTAATCTAGTAATAATAAAGCTCAAAATAATTCTTGTTTGGAAAATTTTCAATTGTCTGCCTGGTGGAATGTGGCTTATATAATTTTTTTTAGTGTTCTCTATTTTTATTCTTATACCAGGGGTGGAAGAAAGCTGATTTGATAAGATAATGATTATTATAATGAAAGTCCAAAAAAAAAAGTTTTGCATTCAATCCAGCTTACATATTGAAGTAAGAATTTTCATTATTTAGGTGTAAATAATGTTACGTTAATTAATTTACGCCAAGTTTTCTTAATTGTTCTTCTAGTAATAAGGTTTAACATAATTTCTTGAAAAAAAAATGTTTATCGAATTTGATTATGTTAGTATATGTAAGCATTCCTTTCGGGAAAGTGGCGTTGATGCAAATTCATGTACTTGGTAATCCCAAAAGAAATTACAAAGATGTATACAGAACATTAACATTAGGGGACCCGCTTGAAGCATGTATCCCATGTAAATAAGTTTTTATGTTAATTGATTCACTAAGAAATGCCACGATGTCTGTATAATTTTAGCCCTTTGTTTTGTATCTCTATGTCACATATTGACAATTATGTTTGGTCCAACTAAGAAGTACGATAGCTTGTTTTATTTAAGCTAAAATTAAAAATAAAACTAAGTATCAAGTACATGTTGTCATTGTTAAAGAAAAAAAAAATTAAAAGAAAAAGAAAGGAAGAGGATATGCGGAGTGGTAAATTTTAAATGTAAATGATAAGGATTGACCTGTAATGATGTAATGTATAAATAACGTTGAATCAATGTTAATGATAAGGATTGACCTATAACGATGTAATGTATAAATAACGTTAAATATTGAGAGGCCTACTGTAAGAATCAAACCGACGACTTAATAATAAGATTAATATTGTAATGCATACTCAAGGAATTTTACTGTGATCTAATGAAACCCTGCGTCAATCCCATGTAGTTAGTCAATAATGGTAGAAATAACTGGTCGATAAAAATATGTCTGGCGTGTTGATTTAATTAAGTATGTATATGTAAGCAGTTTTGTTTTTTTGGTAATAAGTGTTGATGCGAATTTGTGTTCTCAATTTTCCGCCTTTGCCAATTTGTACTGTAATATTTTCCTTAAGTTTAATTCATTTTGCAATGTGTTTTGGTGACGGGATAGGGATATGAACAGTGAACAAAGCGTTCGTGAAATAACAAAGTGTTTAGGCCTACATACCAGAAAAGCATCGAGATTAGCCGCAAACTGGGAGAACAATAGGGGGCGGAACGGAGGCAACATTGGGTTCAGTAACCAATAGCGTCAATCGGGACCTGGAGAGACGAATGGACGACGAAGGCGGACATCAAAGGAGCCAATCGGCGAAGGACCAACTGGAGGCTTCCCCTCGACTCCCCGCGACCACACCCTGGGTCGCCGGAGAGAGAATATAAGGCGAAACCAGCCGCCAAGTTAGCAGTCGAGTTGAGGAGTTGAAGTTGGAGTTAGGAGTTGAAGTTAGAAGCTGAAGGTGGAGAGACCAGGAACTCTAGCCTGACCCGTAAAATCGGTCCGGCCGAATACCCTGGTAACTCTCGAAGAAAGTAAGTCCGAACGGTAGCGACCACCGAATCGGCATCGCGACGCCAGAAACGACGTATCAGAAACCGCGACGCACAGTGTACCGCCGCGACGCCCAGTGACAAAAGAAGCGACGCCCCGCTGCCGACCGCCACGACGCCGACGTCAGAAGCAGCCGACGTAGCCTGCACAGTCCGAGGACGACGCCGACGCCAGAAGCCGCCGCCCACCACGAAGCAGCACGAAGAAGACACCTGCCGAACTCTCCGAAACAGGTTACCCCGATCTAAAGACTTTTTCTCCGCCCACCTGGTTCTACCGAAGTGTTAATTTAATCTCGTCACCATTCATTTTAGCAGTAAGATCAGATTTTTTATGTGTTTTGTCTTTTTTTCTTTCTTTGTTTATAATTTTGTCCTCTCCCTCTAAATTAGGGTTCATGTAATTTTTAAATTAGTAACCACTTTGCTGCGTCGTATGTAAGTTAAGATTAATGTTTCATGTAAATTAATTTGCTACAGTGCCCAATATAGAAACTTGTAAAATTGTTTCGATTTTATTATTTTTATATCCCTTCACCCGCCTCGAGATATCAGTGTCCTAGTCAGTCACCTGACGTTTTGATTGTACCTAGGGGAGGGCGTAACCGCCGGCATACGTAGATCTGAGATCTCCCGGCCGGTTTACCACACCGTGATTTTATATCACCTCTGATCATCCTCTGACACCTCAGACCTTACCCCCCGACTCCGGTATATCAACGTTGAATCTCGAATCGTCCACCGACCACGGCGGCGTCTGTTGTCCACCGTCTACGAATTCAACTAGTCCATGCGATAAACGTAAACGGTCGACGCGTCGATGCAACGTCAACGGTTGATTTCAACTAGTCCGTCCATTCAACGCCCATCCCTATATTCTACCATCACCAATGGGTTTTCTATAACAAAGTGAACTGAACATTCACATAGGTGAATAGTTCAAAAGTAACAGTTCATTCATGAACGAACCATTTTTAAATCTATGGTTTAGTTTATGTTTATATATTTCATTTCCGTGGTTTCTGCCGGCGAGTTTTGACATTGGAAAGTTTGATTGTTTCGCTAGTGGATAAACTCAGTATTACGTGTGTAGTACTAGTATCTGAAAAAAATTGGATAATTCAGTAATATAGAAAACAGTTTTTCTGTTCATTCTGTCTTGTAAATTCGTTAAACTCAGAAGAGGCATTTAGGATAGTCTTTGATATTACATTCTTTGAACGGATTATTTCATTATTATATTTAGGGGAAATTTTAAAAAAATACTATTTATTTATGAATTAAAAGATAATATAATGAAATATTACACATTTTTATTTGTAACTTCCTTGATGGGCCACTATTTCACACATTTAGAAGAGAATAGTCGAGTTACTAGCAGTGACGAAATGTTGTGAAATTCGAATATAAATTTGTGTACACGAATAATGGGTGCCTACTGTTATTTCAAATATTTGTTATTTGGGTGATTATACATTTTCATAAAATTAAATGATCAGTGAATCTCTTCTGAGGTGACATTAAGCATTCCTTTTAATTAAATCACAATTGGTGTTTCTTATTATTATCTTAGTTTACTCATTCTCAATTAACAGTATATCGTCTTGTCCGTATTTGTGATTCCCAGACTTTATTTTAATTCTCCCTAAATTGTATAAATTTCATAACAAGTCTCATAGCTCGCACCAATGCTGAATTATTTAATTAATATTCTTGTAAATAAATTTCTTAGGTTTTCATGTCGTTCAGAATCTTTTGTGTGTAGTTTTCTGGGATATTCTACCATGTATAGGTACCTGACCTCTCTGGCCAGAGAGGTCATATATACGCGGCAGACTATCCCAGAAAACTAAGCACAGAAAATGTTCTTGTATTTTAACTCAATTGATTGTGTGAATATCAGTTTACTTTGAATAATATTTATGTTTATTTGAGTGAAGTATTTTGTCAAGTATAACCAAGTTTTTAGTGAAAATATAAAATAAAAGTGATCACATTTGGTTGGTGTTAACTACAGATAATGATGTAAGTATTGAGATGCTTTTGAAATCAAACTTATCTCAGTTGTTTGTTACTAGCTTTTACGGGTTGTGTTTGTGGTAGCCTTATTTTTCTATCAATATATCCATCTGCGTTTACTTTCTTTGAGCTGCATTAACTAAATTAAAAAATACTCAAATTTATTACCTACAAATTTCTATAAAATTGATGTACCTACATATTTTCTTTAAAAATCTTTTCTCAATTGAAAAACTATAGACAGAATGCCAAACTGCTGCATAATTTTATCATGCAATATTTTTCTTGTATATGTTCCAGTATCAAAGAAAACACCTTCGTTGGAAGCATAGATCATCCAACAATTTTGGAAACATTGGTTTCTGAGACCACTAAAGTGTTTTATCTCAAATAAAAACAAAATACTTTATAATTAGTTTTCATTTTGCTCTTTTTGAAGACGAAATTATTTTTTTTATGTGATATATGTATAAGTATATGAGTCGTTGAGTATCAATATATACCCAACCAACATTTTTGTTATTTTTAGATGTGAATACATTTATGAATTTATACACATATTTATATATTACTAGCTATGCCTGTGCGGCTTCACACGCGTAGATTTTTAGTAACTTGTAGTCATATTTTATTAATTTGAGCATTAACCTTAACATGTAGATATCGTCGTTGACTTTTTTATAAAACTTTTTAAGTTCTACAATTTCTCAATAGAAAGTATTTAAATATCTCTTACCATTGAGGTAGCGTTTATAAAAAACGCATCGCTCGACCATTTTTTCGTTGACTTTAGTTGTAAAATAGGTCACCACGAAAAGCCCTCTTATTTTAACGGGATAATATATAGTCTATGTCCACCCTGAAAGTCCCTTCTAAATATTGGTATAAGAATTTTTGAAATCGGATAAGTAGTTTCGGAGATTATCTCATACATCTAAACTTACAAACCTCTTTATATATTAGTATAGATCAGAGTTCGAGAAAAATTATTACTATTCGAGGATATATATCCGCGGATATATATCATGATATATATCGTGATATATATCATGATATTTATGGCTTGATTTTTATCTTGGATATATATCCAAAAAAACTGTCTGCGGTCGTTAATAGATGGTGCTAGTTGTATTTTAAGAAATGCTACAGATTGTTTTTTTTTAAATATCTGAGGTCATTACTAGATGGCGCTAGATGTATTTTAGAAAGTGCTGCAAGTTATTTCTTTTAATATCTGCGGTCTTTACTACTAGACGGCACTAAATGTATTTTAAAAAGTGCTACAGGTTTTATTTTTGATATCTGCGGTTGTTACTAGATGGCGCTACTTGTATTTTAAAAAGTGCTACGGTTGTTTTCTTAGTTTATTTTGTTTCATAATAATCATAATAATCATCGTATCATCCATTTTTTATTTCACATAAAGAAACAAATACTCATAACACTACATTAGAAAGAGCAACTTTTATAACTTATATACAATAATTACATATATTAGCTTTTTTCAGTATGCAATTCATTTATTTAATAAATAATAATTCATGTACAAAATAAATTTCCTAATTATTTCGATATATCAATTGACGTGTGCAAAAAAGGAGAAAAAATTTTGGATAGATATCCAATTTTTGATATATGTATATCGGATATAGGTATATCAAAAAATCCGATTTTTAATATAAAAATCGGATTTTTTCGAACCCTGGTATAGATATATATTTATGAGTATAATAGCTAATTCCAACATTCTAAATATTAGTCAACTATCATATCAAGTATCAATGTGAAGTTATTGTAAAGCGAAACCGCATAAAATGAGTAGATACATACCATGGTCGTATGTATATCAACATAAGAAAGGTGAAAAAATACTTTTATTAAATAGGTACCTTTTAGTGATGGTAAGTTATTTGGGATTGTATCTGATTGTACCGTTGATTGTTAACTAAGACATAACTATAGTCTAATGCGCATGATTGCCTGTCGAATTGCGAAAAATTAATTGCCAATCATCACCATTACTTCAGAATAAATTTATAATAGATACATAATTTAAAACAGTACCAGCTGTAACCCGTCAAAAATGACGGAATATTGGTTCGCGTCTTTGCTAAGCCCTAGTATATATTTATAGTAATCTTTTTGGCGGTCCACCAAGAGGCGGCGGTAGCAACATGCGCAGAGCGGCCAGTTCGATTTTGTTGGCCCGGGGTTCAAGCCCCATCTCCGGCCGTTTAATTTGGTTTTTTAGCCGTGAATTCGAACAAAATTACGGACGTTACACGAAGTTACAGACGGATAGACGAGATTATTATGTTTGATCGTAATTTTATTATTCCTGTTCCTCGCTGCTATGTTCTAATGACATTTTTTTTCTTTCGCGTTGGCACGGAATCTTCACTATCATCAGATTCATGTTCAGCAGCAGGTTCTTTTGTATTAATCCTGATTGAATAGTCTGTAGCTAATTTTGTGTTAATCTTTTTATTAAATACTTGTAAATTTCATGATACTGCTTGCAAATACTTTTAATGTCTTTTTTCAGTACCTAATGATTATTATGATTCGTTTTATCACTGTTAGTTATCATATTAATCAGTTCTTATTATGATTCGTTTTATCACTAGTAGTATCATATCAATCAGGTCTTTCTCCATTTCCTGGTTAATAAATAACCCATCAATGTCCATCTTGTCCCAGTGCAAAATGTTTTTTTTCAACCTCTTAAAACAAATACTGCGTAAAACTAAACTATGAATGAGTATATGTATATTATTTACTCTTCAAATCACTAAAAAAAATAATTATATAATATTTCTTCACATTGAATAATCTATATAAGTACACTTATTTTTTGATACTGTCAGTACAAGTACATACACTCCATTTTTAAAGTACGGATTATACAGATTTTTGGGCAACAACCCAATTTATGCAGGGTATCTCGTAGATAGTAGCAAAAACTTCGGAGGAGTCTTCTTCATTCAATTTTGCATAGAAAATAATCTTTGCACTTTAGCTGATATTCAACAGTTACTTTTGTTGACAATATTAAAAATAAAATGCTAACTTTGATATTGCTTAGAGAGCGTCTATAAACCACGAAGTTCCATTTTTAACTCTTTTAAACCCCTCCCTCCGCCCTGTAGCCCTAACGTGGCTTTTGATTTAACCTCTCCCCTCCTTCCCCGAGTGGAACATAGTTTTTTCCCATTGATTCCAGAAAACATTTTGTGCTGTTTTCTCTTACCAAAACTATTTTAAAATCATAGATTATGTGCAAACCCAGATTTATGGATTGCATATTCTGTATCATTTTAATTGTGCATAATTAATAAAATAAATTAAAGAATTACGCAGCTCGATTCTGGGGGGGGGGGGGGGGGGGGGGACCCCCCCCCCTCCCCTCTCCACTCACATAGCCCAGCATAGCATCCTACTTAACTCCCCCCCTTGATCAGGCCGCGTTGTTTATGGACACTCCCTTATCATCGTAACTGTCGACATTTCACCCAAGTGTAAATAATATTTTCTATTAAAAATTACTCCCCCAAAGGGCTAAATCCAAGATTGTGGTCATTATAACAGATCCTTCTGAAAGTTAGTATCTTCGGTATAGTTGGTGTCAGAATTTTATAATTCAACAGAATTGACGCGCAAATAAGTATTGAAGAAAATATTACACTTTAAAGTGTCGGAAATTTCACCATATGAGTCATTTTAAGGACCATAGAAAAAAGATGTATCAAAGACAATTAATTATACCGAAGAGCGATGATACTTTCAGATGGATCTGTTATAATGATCATATTCTTGGATTGTGCCCCCTCTGGCTACTAGCTACGAGACACCCTGTATGTAATTTATTAAATGATTAAAGAGTTAAGGTTGTTATTACGACTTTGATTCACCTTTGAGAGATGTTGCAGAAAAGTCTGCCGACGTAACTAGTGTATATTGCACACTGGTGACCTCTATCATAGAAGAAGTGAACACTCCACAACAAATTGCATATAATTTACACCCCCGGAAGCATTAATCAGTCCGCCCTATACCTCCACGGGTACAGGTCGTCCTCCTGATGATGTTGAATACGAATTCAACGAAACGTCAAGAATCGTTTCTCGGAAAAACATACGGTTCGTATAATATATCCGTAACCATTAACAGTTAAATTATTAAATGACTTTTGAAAATTAATATTAGAGCATATTAAATGAACACCCTTGAAAATGAACACATGGCATACTTGTCAGGGGCGTGCAGATAGAACAAGAAACATGACTTTTTCCTAAGCATCAAACTATACATGCTTAGGATATATTTCAAAAGAAACTGAAATAGGAGATATATCTCGTAATATTTCTATCACAATAATTAACATATTACAGTAAAACCTCGTTATTGCGAAATCCAAGGGACCGAAAAATAAAATTTCGTTATAAAAAATTCCCATATATAATGAATTTTTTTTTCCTAGTATGTATTCAGATTTTAATATTTCATAATATTCTTGCAGATGAATATTGAATTTTTTTTTTTAAATATGCCTTTGTTTAAATAAAAGTCGCGTTTCTTGTTCTCATTGCACGTCCCTGGTACTACTTATGCACGTGGTATAATTAGCAAACAATAATTGCATACTTGGCACTCTTCAGGTCAGATGTTAATGTGAAGCAGTATTTCATCGTGTAATGCATTCAAATTAAAAGCTCAGTGCACTCCCGAGTGCAATGGTATAAAGTGGTGTACAAAAACCAAAGTCATCAGAATATTACTTTAATATTGAGTAATGCAATGTCATCTTAAATACGAGGAATGATGTGATAGTGAAATAATGATTTGCGTAATATTTTTATTATGAAATAAATTTTTGAATCATACAAAGTGAATCACAGTGCTCAATATACAAAAATAAATTCCAAAGATGTCGTCATTCATACGGTTTATAAGTCCCTTCTCCATTAGTCATACGTTTCCTCAACCTGTACACAGGTATGATTTTAAAATATTTTTAGTGTTTCAATTAATTTTTTTTTGATTTTTCGACATTGTATTTTTTTTGAAAAGGAAAATTAAAATGTTTTATCTGGAAGCCAGCTGGCAAGAGGAAAGAAATCAAGTTAAACGATGTGGGATTTACAAGGAAGCCTCATTAACAGGCCAACGAGCCATAATTTCATTTTTTCAACAAATAGACAGGTCGTTATTGACCCTGATAGATGGTCCTAGAATGACAAAGTGTAAATATTTTATGAGCATTTTGAAAATGACATGATTACACAATACACTTTTTGTGATAAAGAAATTATAAATAATATCCAGAAGAAAATTTAATGTCGCAAGTCAACAAATACAATTTAGGAATGTGCTGTAGATTAACAAGTTATACAACGAGTGTGCGGGTTCAAGGTCAACACAGTGTATCTACAAATAGTGGTTCTTGGCAGAACATAATTTTATCAATATGATGGGTGTGTATTACATGCTTATCAGTGACTGTCAACCAAATTTATCAGCATTTTGCCATTTCTGGATGATATCTCATTACATACCTAGATCCTAATCTAAAACATACCTAATCTTCAAACTAGATCCACTGACTTGTACAAAATCACCGGCATGCTTAACCTAGAAGATCTGATATATGTGGAAAAGATAATGATGACTTATAAAATAAAGAATAAATTATTAAAAACGAATATCATCTTTTACCAGAACAGTGATGTACTTAGACAACATACAAGAACAAGAGACTATATAAGAAGTGATATACTGCGGACTAATAGAGAGAGATATGGTTTCCTTTGCACTGCGATTGATTTTTATAATGGAATCCCCAATTCCATAAAATAATTAAATAGTGTAGAACTATTCAATAAACAGCTGAAGGGACTCATGTTGGGGAGGAGATATCTGTTTAACAAATCAATGTGCTGATATTTAATACGTGTACCCACTTATTTTACTTTATTTCCTGTCCCCTTATACCAGCATACAATTGCTGTTTGGGGACATGCTATTTAATTTTTAATTTTAATTAATACAAATAATTAATTAATATAGTGTGATGGAATAAAAAATTTTTATTATACCATTTTAGGTAGGGGAGAGAAAGAGCCTAGATTGGTGTTAGTGAAATATCCTTGGAGATCTCAGGCTTGTTCGGACAGGGATGTTCATTTATATTTGTGACAGTATTGAGGGAGTGTCTAGTTTGTTATCGACTTTTTTGCAGTGTCACTTTTTTCTAGAGAGATCAGGTGGAAATTTTTTGAGTCTCTTGTCGTATGTATCAAGTGAATCGTCCAAACCTTGTCGATATGTCAGAGATTAAGATACTTATTTTTGGATTTTTTCTACTCTGCTCTTGTGGATTTGGTAATTGAGTGACCAGATTGTTGCTGGGAATTCTAATAAACTCCTGATTAGGGGCTTTGTAAATAGTAATCAGCACTGAAGTATTGTAAAATTCTTTCATTGTTCTGAGAACAAAACCGAGGGTTTTGGATGCTTGTTTTGCGATGCGAGCTTGCTTGTAAAGATATATGAATGTAGATGAGGAGAGAGTAAATAAATTTTCAATACATATAACATACAATAAGATTTTTACTAAGTTGTAATAAATAAACAATCAGATTTATTTATTACAACTTCAGTATAGAATATTTCAGATGAGTGTGGAATACTTGTCTTCTTTTTTACCCATATTTAGCATTGAATTTAATGTTTAATGCGTAAATAAATAGATTTTTAAATCTTTTCGATTCCATAAAAATTTCAATTCCATAAAAATGAATATTAATAAAATTCATACCTTGTTATTTGCCTTAAAATTGACTCATCGCTTGCCTCGTATGAACCGTGAACTGGGTCTATTTTAGTTTTGACAAAAGGTCACTCGCCAAAAGATATGTCTTTAAATCGACCTAGTGTAAGACTGTACAGTTGTATAAGTTCAAATTATACATTTATAGATAGTTACCTAACCGTACATTGATAAGGAAAGTGTTAATTTTTTTTTTTAATAAACAGACTTTATACTACATACCGTATACAAGATTATATTATTTTTTATCATGACTATCATTTCATTTTTGAAATAAATGGTGTCTGGGATATTAATATGCAAGTGGCATTATCTAAAAAAACAATAATTTCTTGTAATTCTAAAATCACATTATTGAAACTAAAGACTTTCTACTTGGTGCCACATAAAGGATTTATACTGAATAATTTAAAAATTAACAATATTAAAAAAAATATTTTAGAAAGGTTTAAGTAAATTATTATATAAGTAAATGTCAATTATGTACAAATGGATTTCATAAATAAAAAAAATAAAAGTTGATCTGAAATAATTTATTAACCCTGCTTTCACCATTATTTCACCCCTACTTTCAAAATTCCCAAAAAATCCCTGCATTCTTCCATGCCTTTCCACCCTCTGCTTGAATGGCTCAATTATATTTAACCTACTCGTCATTTCCACCTGTTGATCAGAGGCACATTATATGTGTAAACAGTAATGAAAAAAATAATATTCAGTCATGTGTGGAGTACAAAGTTTTTCTTTTTTGTGCCTTTTTAAAAAATAAAATGATTATGTTGCACCATAGAGCAACTAACATGACAAATCAATTAATGATAAAATAATTTAAAATATATGATGTCTTATTATGACCTAAAGTAGATAAGAGGTTTAATCAAAAAGTATACTGTTCAATCTTTTGGTCATGGCATTCCAAGAATGTGTTGTGTACCCATATACAAATTGGTGTGCGTTAGCGATATCTATGCGAGAAAGACAAAGCTATATGAGTCGCTTTATGCTAGACAGTAATGCAACAACACAATATTCATCAGTGACGCATAGGATCAGTTATTATGTTGAGAATTGAATCAGAACACATCCGTACAGTTTGTATAAAATATCGGTTGTTTCAATACCTAAATATGTCAAACAACCGTAATATAAACCTCAAATCTTTAGAAAGACACGTATTTTGATGTTTGAATCACCAATACGCCAGGACTACATTAACGTACAAATTCTCTTTACTATTACTAATCTTAAATTGGTGTGTTAATCTTTATGTTGCAGGTTGTACTTGGTTACGCTGAATGTCGGAATGGTGGGCTTCTGTGCTTTACTGTTTGGTGTTATACCCCTCATCTTCAGATCATCCCATAGTATCCAGAAGTTCATAGTCTTTCTGAACTACAGTAAGCATCTATAACTCTCTGTCATCATACTTAACCACTTACCGGCTGATTTTTTTTCATATTTTCAGTAAAAAAAACCTGTTATTTTCTTTTCATTAATTTATAGTATATATGATCAAAATATATCGTAAAAAATATATTTAGGTTTTCCGAATATGTATTAACTAATTATTAATTGGTTTTTTTTACGAAAAATAATAAAGCACACACACACAAAAAAAAAACAGTTTGAAAAATAGAAAAATCCTAAGAATGACGAATGATATTGAATAACTGATATTTTAGAAAATATGAACCTAAGGTTTTAGGCGAAATTCATGTGTTTAGAAAAAAGGATGACTGAAGAAATGGCAGTTCACAATTAGTTCATATTACAATACAATACAAATTAGTTCATAAACATCGTAAAATTATGTTGTTACATGCTTGCATATGTGTCCACGCTTGGGACCGTATTTCTTTTCCAAAAAATATTTTTCTTTCAATACGAGTTGGCGTGCATATGTGTGCGCTTGTCCAAAATGGTACACATTTTTTTTGCTCATATTAAGGTATGTTTGCTTATATTTGTATCTACAATTCCTTTTATTTTTTCAGTACAATTTCCCGGGAGTCATATTTTGCCCAATCCTGAGAAGCGAGGGTTGATCGGAACCAGGAATATGTACATCAAATCATACTCGAACGTCAACAACACGCCAATAGTACTGGGTAAGTTATTTTTATATTGAGAGAGGATAATACTGAAATACATTATTTTATTTATAAGTTTTCTAACTAACTAACTTACCATCACACCGTTTTCCGTGGGGGTAGGCAGAGAAGATAGAGCGCCATGCTCTTCTGTCCTGACATACAACTCTCGCCTCATCCACATTCATACAATTTTGCATGCAAGATCGACGGTTGTTGAGGCTTCTAACGGACCATGTTCCAGTATCTGGTTATCCTGGTCATATCACGACTTCCGCGGTCGCCCTCTCTTTCTGGCACCATCAAGACTTGCATTATATATCTTTCTTACCATTCTTTCCTCATTCATTAGCTCAACATGCCCAAACCATCTGAGCGACCCTGTTTTAATTCTATGAATTAAGCTACAATCAGCTTTACATTCATTCCTAATATCTTCATTCTTTACTCTTATCATAAATTATATCTATCTATCTATTTTTTTTTATTGTTACTTTAAAAGACAGAAACAAAGTTTACGTCGAAATTAGAGCAAGTTGGTTTGCTTGTTACACGCATAAAAAAACACAAGTAAACATGAAATTACAGATTAGTAAAAACAGAGAGACTTCCCCACAGTTTAAATAAACAGTATTATAAAAAGTACACAAGAAAGCATGAAAATAACAATCACAAAGGCAGTACGCAGTTTAAAATACCTAAAAAAAGTATAAAAAACCAATATACACAGAAAATTAATTAAATTAAACACAACATGATAAGAAATCAACAAATCTATGAGCAGTAAAACATTAGATATTATTACAAAAACTATTACTGTCTCAGAATCGACTGTACTCTCGGAGCTACTTATCCTTTCCCTCATTCTTGCCACCCTGGATCTTATGGGGGATGCAAAGCTGAGAATTCGCCCCTCCGTGAACATTTTAGAAGCTCTGCAATATTTGGGGAGGCTAAACATTGTACGGAAGCGATCTTATATTGTATGCAAAGATTTTCTATGCTGCTCTTTTTGTAATTTGCCTAGAGCTCAAATACATGTAAAGTTGCACGAAGGCAAGGAAGAGAGTCCTTTTTACAGCGGCACTGCAAAGGCGAAACCTTCTACTGGGCATGTTTGCTTTTACGCTGAGAGCTCGTCTTTGCATATCGCCGTCATCCATCAGGTGGTGATTATGTTTCCTAGATATTTTGTTCTTTCAGTCACATTCGATTCCACACCTTTGAGGGTAGCTGGAGTAATACTTCTCGAGCCCTGTCCGGACCTTATGACCAACAGAGCTGTTTTGTTAGGGTTATAGAGTGCACAGTTGTTAGGGTTATAGAGTGCACATATTGTTTTGTCTCGTGAGATTAGTATGATCACAATGTTTCTAATTCTGAGTTACTATATTTAATTTTAGGAGTGTGGCACGTGTTGCCATATATGTACAAGTATTGGTCGGATTTTTCGGAAACCACCGGTTCCAGCAAAAGTGGAGGCGTGAAAAGTAATGGGGTTATATCAGCTCTAACTAAAGACGAGACATTTGATGCTTTGCTGGCCAGAGGAGACAAACCCATTATTTTATATGCTCATGGTAAGTTATAAAACATTTATGATACTAGTTGTGGAGATGGCAATTAAAGATTTTGTTATTTATTATGCAAGTCTTGTTGGAGTGATTGATGTTGTGTTGATAGAAAAGGATGATAATGAAATGATTGATTATCTCTTAGTATTGAAAGTACCACTTAAATGTATATCTAAGAAGTGGTGAATTTCAGGAATTTTTTGACTAAAACAAATTGTTTTAAATTTTCCAGCTTCTACAATATTTTTATTATTATTTAAACTATAAATTGTAAAACTTTCAATTGTAAAAAAGATTATATATACAGGGTGTAAACAGAGCTAGTCCACAACATTTTATAAGGAGAATTCTTGTCTTGATTATATTATAAAGAAATAGTATAAGTGAATTAATATACAATGATGAAAACCTTACAGAAATTGAAAATAGCATTTTTTGACGAGATTTTTATCATTTTATTTGACTTGTTTTGAAACATTTTAATTTTTCATAATCTTTACAAGTTACTGTAATGATAATGAATAATGAAAAAGTTAAATAATTTGCAAAAAATGAAACAGAAATATTGAAATAAAAATGCAAGTTTTGATATTGCATATCTCCATAAATATTGATATAAGGTCGTGGTTACTTGAATACCTTCGACTTATAATCAAGGCAGGAATCCACCTTTAAAATATTGTGGACTAACTCTGTTACATACTGTATATATAGGCTCCATAGAGGTACCAAGAGAGTACTAAAGAAAATTGTGTTCTCTAACGCTCATGATAGAGCTTGACCAATGTAAATTGGCGTGTGGCGACTTTGGAACTAAAACCTGCCCCGCCCGCACCCGGTGGTAACGCCTCGCCCTGTCATTCAGTTCAATCTCGTATTTGCGCGTGAGCTTTGACATATTGATTTCCAATATGCACTGAATTATTATTTCCAAAACATCCAAAACAGTCTGGGGTGGTGCAAGAACAATTGCCAATGAAGTATTAAGTTTTGCTAAGCTGAAAAAGCAAATAATGGACTAATATTGCCGTTTGACAGGACTCTAGATAGAGCGGCCGCCATTACTGGTTTGTTTCTTTAGTGTTGCCTGACCAAATTTCTTTTAAAAGCTCCGACACCGGTCACCGTACGTACACTCTGTATATTATGTATTGTGTACTAAATTTACACCCTGGCAACTTCTGCTTCGCGACAGGGACGCCCTTCCTTGCACGCCGATTTATACTGATGGCGCTCTAGTGGCAGTTGTAATAATGTGAAAGAAAAATTATAATCGTAAAAGTAATAATATTTCGAAATTTTCAGCATTAACTTGGTGGAAGTTCATTGTAATTAACTATGAATAAAACGCAACATTGTTTACTTTACACAATGACACTTTAATTTAAAAAAAGCATAATGCTCACTGCATCATCTTCAGTATGTATTATTTATTTATTTCTATAAAATTTTGTTTGGACTGAAGATGATGCAGAAAGCATAGAAAATGTTTTAATTAAGGTGTCATTGTGTGAAGTAAACAACGTTGTGTAAAAGTTGTGGCTGTAGCCCGTACCAGGATAATTATAACGAGAGCTACAGACCAATCTCGATTGCCACAACCATCGCGAGATTATTCAAACGCGTGCTGCTAGATCAGGTCGAATCCAGCATGGAAACTAACGACAACCATATGGGTTTCAAAAAACAGACCTCTACCGACGCTGCAATATTTACTGTAAAACGGACACTGGAGTACTACAGAAACAAAAAGACTACTTCATACGCATGTTTCCTAGACTTGAGCAAGGCTTTCGACAGAGTTTCTCACCCTTTACTTTGGGCAAAACTCAGGGAAAGAGGCATACCATCGGAGGTAATACGTATCCTCGACTCGTGGCACAGACAACAGGAAAACCAAGTAAGGTGGAGAGACAGTCTTTCCGAACCTGTCCACGTGACGAGCGGCGTCAGACAGGGAGGGTGCATGTCCCGAATACTGTTTAACCTTTATATGGACGAACTCACTCAAAGGCTAAACAACGCGAGTGTAGGCTGTCACATCGGAGGACAGTGTCTTAACAACATCAGTTATGCTGACGATATGGTACTGATGGCACCGTCCATAAGAGGACTACGCGTTCTTCTAAAGGTCTGTGAAGTGTTTGCTGAAGAAACAAACATGCTCTATAACCCTAATAAAACAGCACTGTTGGTTATAAAGTATGGTCAGGGCCCAACAAGTATTCCTCCAGCTACCCTGAAGGTGCCCGAAAGAACAAAATACCTAGGACACATAATTACCAATAATCTAATGGACGACGACGATATTGACAGGCAAAGACGAGCTCTCAGTGTGAAAGCGAATATGCTGTGTAGAAGGTTTCGTATTTGTAGCACTGCTGTAAAAAGAACGCTCTTCCTTGCCTTCTGTGCAACGTTATATACATGTGAACTCTGGACAAATTATAAAAAGAGCAGCATAGAAAGACTTCGCATACAATATAACAATGCCTTCCGTTTGATGTTTGGCCTTCCCAGATATTGAAGCGCTTCCGGTATGTTCACTGAGGGGCGTGTTCCCAACTTTGCAGCCCTCATAAGATCCAGGGTGGCAGGGATGAGGCAAAGGATATACAGCTCCGGAAATATCCTTATCCTGGAAGCCCGCTTTACTCCAGCATCCAGCATCGATGCACACTGGAGAAAGATACTGGCCCCGCATAATTGACTTGCCATCGCTCGCTAAAGCCGATATTTTACCATATATTTCTTTTAATACTTATAATACTTCTCTTCTTTTTTATATGATTTTCCTATTTCTCTTTTGTTTTATATAATATTTTTAATGTGTGTATTTTCTTTTATATGGAATGTGTGGGATTGCACGAACCTCCGCACATTCTGGAATAAAGTTATATTTATTTATTTATAAAATAATCACATAAAACAAAATGGCAGATTATTTAACATAAAATTATGAGTGTAATAATTTTTTTGCTATTTAAAAGTCAAAGAAAAAAAAATCTTTGATTTATTGAGTTATCGTGGGCGATGTTTTGGAAAAAGTGATTTTTCATGCGTTTAAAGTTTCGTGTACGATTTTCCCTAAATTTCATACTTACTGTTAATCTGTGATTCCTGCATGTGTGTATGCCATAAAATTCGAGTATCTTTTATTGTAATGTCAATGCGCCCTTGAAGTGAAATTTTCACAAAAATGGCGCTATATAAATAATCCAGTATTATTATTTTTATAACTTGGAGTTATCATGAGGGCCCACATGCGATTTTCCCATCAATAATCCCCTCAGCCCTTCATAACTTAAAATTTTTAGATTTTTGCTCAATTTTTTCTGGGCTTTATTTAGGAAAGATTACTGAAGGAAAAATGCAAAAAAAAAATTTTTTTATCAGTTTTATGAGAATACCCGCTTAAAAGTACCCAAATTCATTGAAATATTTTTATGTTGTAAAAATGTTATTTTCCAGGAAATGCTAACAACAGAGGCTGTGACCACCGAGTTCATCTGTACAAACTGTTACAAGAGCTTGACTATCATGTTATCGCTTTTGACTATAGAAGTAAGTACGCAAGCATTTGTAGTCACTCATAATCCGTTTTCAGTATTGTTATTGAGTAAAATGAAAAAGTTAATAAAGAATTTTCTTGTTAAATGATGTCTATCATGCAGCATATTGAAAAAAAATAATTTTTGTGTAAATGAAATTTTTTTCCTGGAAAAATTAAAGTTAGTTCATATTATTTAAAAAATCATATGGTACATCGTAGATAATATTATTAGTAAGATATGGGCAAAATTTGTTTCACAATTAATTGGCATCAGTCTGAAAAAGAGAGTTTTGAGAAAAACAAAAAGGAATAATGATATTTGTTTAAAAATTCACCTACTTTCTAGTTTCAAATTGCTATAATATAATCGACCAATTTTTGAAATTTTTGAAGCCTTTCTTTTTGCGATATAATAACTCTGAGAAGCAATTATTAAATGGTTCATCGTCATTTTCATTTTGTAAAATTGAAGGATTAGTGTACTTTGGAAGCACATTTTCGTACAAATGCAGTGACTATATCTTCTTAGGTTTTCACGGCCACTCAAAATTTTCTGATTTGTGTCTTCTGGGGTGTTATGCCGTGTTTTTATGACCTTTCTGTCCGAAGTTTCGGAT